>AGDA01039119.1:0-10284 GCA_000281935.1 Mengenilla moldrzyki | reverse complement strand
TTCTCTTTTTCATAACATTTCTCCCGCCTTTCTTAAAGCTCTATTTTTACAATGCTTTCATTGTAAGATGTAAGTTTTCTTCGAATATTTTTAAAATTTGTCTCCATAATGGCTTTTGATAGCAACTTTTCTAGCTGAGACATTGAGGCATAGGATCAAGAACTTCAGAGAGCTGGGAATTTTAAAGAGCGGGGCCGGAGGTGAATTTATTTTCAAAATTAAAATTTAATTAAGAGCCAAATTTTTATTGTTGAATATGTGAAACAAATTTTTTTCAAAATATCACCTCTTTTTTCGGTCACATGAAAGGTATAAAATAAATCATAATGACTATCCTTCAACGTTCTATAAATTCTTTTCAGTCATATTTTGAAACTCCTTAGCACATTTTTAATTTTGAGAATTTGGTAAAAATCGAAAAAGCCACAGAAAAAAAAACCATCATAAGATATTAAAGAAAACTATTACAACATTAAGTTCAAGCTTAAGAAATTTAAAAAGAGAGGTGACATTTAAAAAAAATTGTTTCACATATTCAACATATAAAATTTTATTATTAATTGAATTTTAAAATTTTAATTTGAAAAAAATTACTCCTCCGCTCTCACTCTCTACAACCCCTCACCCAACTCTTTGAAGCTTTTGATCCTATGCCTCCATGTTACAGCTAGAAAAGCTACTATCAAAAGCCATTATGAAGACAAATTTTAAAAATCTTCGAAGAAAACTCATATCTTACAATGAAAGCTTTGTAAAATAGAGCCTTAAGAAAGGCATGAAAAATGTTATGAAAAAGAAAATGGAATTTATTAGTTAAAAAATAATATATAAAAATATTTCATAAATTAAAACGAAAGAAAATCACTAAATAGATAATGAATATTTCAAGTAACAAAATCCGGATTCAACCTGTATCTGAAGAAGCAATATTAAAGTTTAAAATTTTTTATTTAAAAAGTGGTATTTAGGAAAAAGGTTTTGACCGTACAAATCTAAGCCTAAACGCAAATATTTTTAAGAAAAAAAAATATTTCCGTCATAAGGGTTCTATTTTTTATGGAAACTCGATTTAAGTTTTTCAATTTCCGAAAAAAACCGCGTTTTTTACTGTTTTTTTACACGTATTGCCTTATAGCTTTTATACTCCTTAAGATAAATTAATAAAATTTTGTATGTACATTAATCACCCTTCTCTGATTCAAGCGACACTAATTTGAATGTAACGCAATGCCTACTTGTAGAGTTAAAATTTTTTAAACTTGAAAAAAGTTTTTTACCCCTTCCTCAAAAATACGAATACAGATCGTAAAAAAATTTCTGTTTTTGTTTATAGCTAGTAAGGTACTAAGATAATATACACATTTGGTTTTTGGAAAAAAAATAAAAGTCAAAATTTGTTGGCTAGTGTTTTTTCTTTCTTAAAAAAATTAATTTAAAATTTAAATTATAAAAGAAAATATTGATTCATTTATAAAATGAAATCTAATTTTTATTAATGTAATGGTACAATTGCATCGAAAAACAACTTGTTTTTTTATTATTAAATAATAGAGACTTATTTATAATAATTGCTTACTAAATAAGTTTCATTTTATTAGACTAATTTTTAAAACTCATATATTTAAAAATATACTTCTATACATAAAATGTGTATTTATATTAATACTTAAATAATATAAAATTCGATGAAGATCGCGAAAAAATTTTTAATTTTAAAATGTACCCTCACTAAAAAAGGTTCTCGACCCCTAATCTAAAACTCTTATTAACACTTTGTTGGTCGTTGTCGCGTTTAAATGACTTTCGTTCTCCCACTGTTAACGACCGCTATCACGTACGGGTGACTTATTTTCGTCAAAAATTATACTTCGCATCAACGTGTTTATAGGTAGACATACCATTTCGAAACAACATTTGATAATCAGGGAATATTGATTTTAACTATTTTCCTCTCCCCATTTAACAAAATGTGAATGAAGTCCTTTTTAAATAAAATGTTTTAGTACTAATCAAAAAATATAAGACTATGGAATAAAAATAGTGCAACAGTTATTTTAGTGCCTTGTTTAAAAATAACTATATTCCAACCACTTATGTTGCGAAAAATCGCGTAAATATCACCGTTGGCAGAACATGCGTGAAACTCGCAAGCAGTAGCGTAATGCCATTTCAATAAATGCGAGGGTCGCATAGTGTTAAGGATAAGAATGAATTGAAGACAATCTATGTTGACGTTTAAACGAACGGGAAAAAAGTCGGTTATAACTTTTGGACAAACATTATACTTTTTTAAAACGCATACTTGCTGTTAATAGTTTAAAATCATACTAGTAACATATTATGGAAAATGAATTAACCTTGCAAAGCAATATCACTATTGTCGCTCTTCATTGCGTTTAATGTTATTGAGAAAAGTGCCTCCCGCATGTAGACTTCCATAAACTGATAGTACAATGATACGATTTTAACCAAACATTGCAACGCAACAACAGCAATTTGACTATCGGCACTCTGAGTCGCTTTGCAAACAACTTCCATTATAAAGTCACGTTCGTTACTTTTTTCAAAATTCGCTTTAGTAAATTCTAGTGAATTATATAAAGCTCTTGTGGCAGCCAAACGAATCGAATTATTCGGCTCTTCTGACCGCATACCATGTACGATTGCTGTCAAGATCGAATTTGACTTCACTGACAATACTGCTGAATTGATTTCCTCACAAATATAGCCTATGGCTTCTAGAGATGCTTCTTTTTTCAATTCCGTACTATCTTGTTGAATCACATTCTCTACTAGTTTATCAATCAAAGTTGGCCACTGATTAACCGGTATTTCGATGGCAGCAATATAGGCAACACATTGTGCAGCAGTACTTGGCTTATAGGTTTCTGTTCCCAGAGCACAAAGTACCTAATAAGAAAATTAAATATGTGAACATTTTACTAATACTGACATATAAACCTTTCTTAATAACAAAGCAATTACTTTTAAAATCATCCCCTTAAAATTGATTTAGCTTATTTGAATGTAAGACATATATGTACTAAAAAATAGGGTTTTTTAATTTTTCAAAATTTACACCTCTAGCCCATAAAAGCATTTAAGTGAAACCTCCATCACTACTTCCTTATCTATTCCTCTAAAATATATCAGCTAATTTTTGTAAGAATTCCATGAAATTAAAATTTAGGATTTTGAATTTTTGTAGACATTTTTAGTGATATTGCTATTTACTATTGGCCATTTACAAAATATCAAGTACTGTAAAGACCATTTATAGTTCATGTTCTTTCGTATAGTATTAATTTTTAGTAAATTCACAATAAATTAATGTTTAAAATGTAGGTGTTGAAAATATGTTCAAGGTTCGCATTACATTATCCTTGACGTAAAGTCGCAAATCCTCCGGAAACGATAGCCACCGCTGCTGATAGTGTATTTTAACATTAGCATCTTTACTATAAATCTGGTTTTTTAGTTGCAAGCCGGCGGCTGTTCGCGAAATTTCACTGTTACCGCCATATTTTAAGATCTCAGATAATGTGCGAATGAATTCTTGTGTATTTGACACAGCTGCATCTTCAAGCACTTTTTGAGCTGCTTGCAATTGCAGTTGATCTATACAGTAGAATTTTCGTTAGAATTAAACGATTTTCGATTTATGCGAATTCGAACTTACCGTGCGAAATTGTATTCTCCAAGGCACGAATTACTTGTATTTTAAACTCATTCATTCTGCTTCGTTTTCAGAGTTAGTTTTTATACAAATTCGATTAGTTTCAAGTAACTTTAATAAGAAAAATTCTAGCTTTTTATACTGATAATAAAACGCGTGTATTTTAGTAACTTTTGGTTTAAAATTGTTGGTATAGTGTTAAGAAAATCGATAGGTGAATAGATGGGGCTGTCATTTGTTAAGGTAATGTATACAGACTGCGCAGTATGCTTCTTTCAGAAATTGAAAATTGATCGCTCAATTTTTAAATTTTGTAAAGAAAATAAGTAAACGATATTTTTCTCCGTATTATGAAATGGAAATTCTTTGCTACTAGATAAAATTTATATAAATTTTATGCTAATATCAGTATAAGTACCGTGTTTTTCCGAAAACAAGTCACTCTCCGAAAATAAGCCGTATCGTGATTTTTCGAACTTTTTGTAAAATAAGACATCATCTGAAAATAAGCCCTATTGTGTTCCAGAAGAAGATGACATGACTGTAATTGAATAATAAATACTAAATGAAAAACTATAAATATACTTTTATTTTGGCTCTGCATCGAAATTAAGCCCTAGCGCGTATTTTGGAACAAAAAAATAAGTAAGACAGTGTCTTATTTTCGGAAAAACACTTTAATATTAAATAATAAACAATAATAAATAACACTAGTCGACAAATTTGAACTTTTTTTTACTCCAAACACGTTATATATTTTCTGAAAGCCTGTATCGAGTAAGTGGTAAAAATGAAAAAATAAAATAATTAAAAAGCCAATTTTTAGGAAGAGATGAAATACAATTTTTTATTTAAAATTTTTTTCCTCCGGAACAGAATGATTCTCAGGCACGAAAAAATATCCGGAAAATCATAAAACATCTATCCATTTTTAATTAAAATTTCATTCAAATAGCTACTGTTGGACCTTAGATATTGTGTTTTAAAGTCGAAAAAACATCAAACAATCGTGTTTTAAACATTCTAATTTATACTAAAATTTTTTTCTTCAAAGCTAGACCCCTTTATAAAAAACTAATTAGTTTGACAAGAAACAGATGAGCTAAACTTTAAATTGGTACCTGAAAAATGAAATTCTGCAAAGCAGATTTCGAGTTATAAGTTTTTAAAAAATAGCATTGATAAATCAGGTACATGCGGCAACTAACGGCGAGCAACACAAAATAAGTTGAAAAATGATAAGTGCTTCTAAGTCAGGGTTTCCCAACCTTTTTATACTCTAGAGCACATTCTAAAATATCGGTAAGATGGCGGCACCACCTATTTTCTCATAATTTATTTTCTTATATTCATAATTTGCAAATAAATAATAAACAAAAATGTTTCAAAAATGTAAATTATTATTCATATTTCATACGCACGGAGAAATGTATTTTTCTCTGTCGAATAGTGGCGGGCATATATGAATCGTTCCGCGAACACCATGATGCCTACAGGCACGAGACTGAGAATCTGTTCTAGGTGAATTTTTTCAAAAATATCGATTTTAAACCACAATATATTTTAAACGTGTTGTGAGTGCTTCTTTTCCATTCTAAATGTATTTTAGCCTTATGTGTTACGTTTTGTAGATGCTATTTTCATATATTGTATAGCTGCATTTGATATATGTCACCAATATGCTTTTAGCATATTATAAATGGGGTTTGTTTACAATAGGAAAGTGTTGAGTGTATATTGAATACATGTTAAAAACATGTTATTACTTGTTTTTCAGTCAATTTTATTATTGTTAATTTTTTTTGCATAGTAAATACATAATACAGTTATTTATTTATTTTTATTGTCATTTATTTATTTTTTTGATTTTTTCTAAAGTCATTTATATTATTTAAGGTAACCACGTTGAAGTGTGCGTGAAGGTCTGAAGAATAGTTTGTTTATTTTAAAAAATATTTTTTAATTATTTTATTCTCTAAAATATGTCATCAAACGAAGCAAGTTCATCACATTGTAAGGAAGAAATTCTTGAAAATTCTGTGCATAGTGATAAATCGAAGTAACTACTAAAAAATAGAGTGATATATTATGAAAGTTTACTTGTGAAAAATAATTAAATTGCAAAAACATCGTCTAATAAAATCTATGAAAATGTTAAACTATTAGGCCAAGAATTAAATGATAAAACATAGGATATGTTGAACGAAAAGGAGTTCATAACTTATGAAGAATTGATTCATGTCCAAGAAGAATGCAAAGAAGAAAATTTTACAACAGTTGAAGGTGATTCGTCTAATGAATACATACAAGATGAAAAGAAATGTAAAATGGTACGGACATAATTTCTTTGACTGTTTTTACCATGAATATCACTCAGGATCATGTATAACTGATAGTGATATATAATTATATAATATTACGTAAATAAATTAAAATAATTTTTATAAAAATTTGAATTTTACACTTTTTACTCGTTTACAACAATCATTTTATTATTTATTTAAAATCACTATTGATATTCTCTGCAAAAAAATTAATTAACAATAATAAATTAGCCAAAAAATGTTACAGAGGCAGACTCAAACCCGCGTTAGCACGAGCACAAGCTTAGATCGTTACTATTACGCCATCACTCGCTCAACCAAATATTTCATATAACTTATATATAAAGTACTCGAAGAACTTTAGTCCCATTTTTCTCCGTTACTTTTGAGAGTTGCACTTTAATATTTTATGGGTAATATATCCACATGGTATACTACCACTATGCTAAAAATAATTAAAATCTGTTTACCTTAACCCGTACACTCTCCTTGTTAAAAAATTGCAATATTTTGACTTACTTTAAGTGAGTAATAATATTTTTGAAAATTATTGGAAAAAAGTACAAAAACATTAGTTTTTTTATACATGTACAGAAAATTGGGTTGAGTTCCGATGAGAATGGTTATTTTCTTAAATGAATATCACGGTTATATTTAGATGATTAAATGCAGTTATTTTATTTAAAATTAGAAGCCAAATAGCTATCAAAGAATAAAATATGATTTAACAATGATACGTAAAAAGAACATTCCTATTGTATGCATAATAGGACCAATTGGTACAAATTGTGAAAAATATGCTGAAATGATTGCTGAACGATTCGGTTTGCTTCATATTAATGTTAAAGAAATAATTTTGGCAGAATCCAATAATACAGTAGAGAGATCTATACTAATTAATACTAAAACAGATAAAAAGCAGCCTATTCCAGATGTAAATATTTAGTACTATTTGATTGTATGTCAAAACAATTCCAATAACATTTTTGTATAATCGTGTAAGAAATAAAATCAAATTAAGTTAAAGGAAATTCTAAAGTATGATTAATTTGTGTAATAGCATATATCAGAGGTGGGCAAATATAGCTTTTAGAGCCGCATGCGACTCTTCGTTATCTAAACTGCGGCTCTCCAACTACAACTGGCAAGAACCAGTGAATTTGAGTAAAAATGTATGCTTCCAAAATTTATTGAATGATTTTTAAATTCTTTTTAATTATAGAATTTTAAAGATCAACGTTTAATTTTAGGTATGAAAAATATCTGCGAGATACTCAGTATAGAAAGAATCAAGTCAGTTAGAAAAATTGAAAGAAATGTAAATAAATATTTAATATTATTTATTTATTTACACTTTTCAGGTAATTTTGTGTGGTTCCCGTAATAAATTAAGAAATGAAATGTGGTTCCCAATAGCATCATGCGTGCCCACCTCTGGCATATATTGAGCATTCTCTAACACAAGATGTCCAACTCTTGACCCGTTTAAAGGCTTTTGATATTTTTAATTATTTATGTTATTTTAAATATTTGAAAAACCAACTTAATTTCCGTTGATATTAAAACAGTTCAAGTAAAGTACAAAAAAAGTTTAACATTAATGTAACATTAATGAAATATAATATTTCAAATGTTATACCATAACAAAATATTTTGAATATTTTGTCGTTTTATTTTGCTATGTGCGGCCCACCGCAGTTCAATAAATTTTTGATAGGCTCATAAACCAATTTTAATTTAACACCCCCACTCTAATATAAGTACAGATTGTAAAATAATAAGACAATTATTTTAAATATGCCTTAAAAAATATTTTTAGACAGTAAAATGACACTGTAATATTATTCATCCTCCAAGGAATTCTAACTATCAGACGAATGACGCATATGGTTTTAATCCGAGTCATTAAAGTTTTAACACATTAAAGGCAGGTAATTTTCTACTTTAAGTAAAATTTGAACAACCGAACAGCTTCAAACCACAAAACATACTAAATACAAATGTAATGTGGTGCACAGATTGAGCAATGTTGTTGCAATCTATACTAATACTACACCCGCCCTTAAGCTACCGTCAAGATAAATCGTAGTACTATATATGACTGCCGCCTTTAATGTGATAAAGACTAATCATTATAATAATTACTTGTACAGCATAGGAAGTATTTTGTCATACAAAGTACCGTTTATTACTATACATTAATACTTTTCGTCCAGAGTATAGTTTTGGACTTAATTAAAGAAAAAATTCTAGAAACAATCAACTTTAGTGAGTCCGGCTTCGTGATCTCGGACTTCCCGCAGTCACCGGAGCAAGCTATCATGTTTAAAAAAGAGATAAGCGCCATACGAATTTGCATTGAATTGAATTCGAAACTGAGCATTTTAAAAAAAGCAATTCGAAATGAACCAGATGCGAATCCTGAACTACTAAAAAATCTACAGAAATCTATGAAAACTATTAGGAACTCTGTTAAAAAGTACGCCGATCAACTGGAAAAAGTATTCAAATCAGTAGATTTTATATGAAATTCGACCGATGATCATTTTAGATATCCTTGGACGATGTTTCGGCTACGGATGAAGTTTTCAATCAAATAGAGTTAATTGTAAAAGCAAGGTTGAGCGAATAAGTGGTTAAGTACGCATTGAAAATTTCCTGTGTGTTGAAATCTCTAAAAAATTAAAATGACTTTAATTTTTTATGTATGTTTGATAACTGTGGTAAATTGTTGTAGTGTTTTTTATAAGCTAGACTACAATTTTTACGCAACATCAACTAATTTTGTTCAAATATCTAGTTGCTTTCACTCGGATGTCAATGTAATAGCAAAGAGATCATTCTTGTCTTTGGAACAGTGTTATCAGTATGCACTGTCCAAAAAGGCATTAGCTGTTAACTATAAAATTTCAACAATTGTCGACTACGCGGAGTGTTTTGCTTTAGACTGTCCTGAAACCGATGAGCTGATTATACAAAATTATGAAATAAAGGATAATACATCTATTACACAATACTACAGTTTATTTGGTGACTTTACAAGTTTGTTATTTCGATTTTCAAAAACCGTAAAAATTAGATTTAATTCGAAATGGGCTATGCATACTTAGCACTTAGCCGACTGAAAGAGCCATAGATACATGTAAAATTTCTACTGTGGTCGAAAAAGGTCAACTGCATTGTCCACCACTCAATTTTCTAAAATAGGACGGACTAAAATTCGTTAATTGAGTTCAAAAACATTCGAAAACTATTTGCGATCAATTATATCTTACGGTAATAATATCCTCCAAAATGGTATATTTATCCGATTATTTTGTAATGGATATTTGCACATTTTACGAATACTATCAATCAACTTTATTTGCTTCTAATTTTTTTTAAATTATGTATTTACGCAATGTTTTGACATTTAAGACCGTGTTTAGAAAAAGTCAATTTTAAAACATTTTCCGAAATTTTCAAACTTTACTTTGAATTGTAGCAAAGAAAATTGCGCAATTGACTTCCGTCGATTAACCAATAAGATAAATCGATTAACTGATTGGATGAATCGATTTAGTCAGTCTAATCGTGTTTGAACATTGGGCTTTAAAGAATCAAGCAATATTGTGTTTAAAGAATGGCATCAAATTTATTTAAGTCACAAGTCTTCTAACCCAGTTTTGTGTGTATAAATAACCAAGCATATACACCAGAGGTGGGCAAATGCGACTCTTTGTTACCTAAACTGCGGCTCCCCAACTCCAACTGACAAAAACTAGTGAATCTGAATAAAAATGTACTTTTCCAAAATTTATAGAATGATATTGAAATTCTTTTTAAATTATAGAATTTTAAAGACCAATATTTAATTTTAGGCATGAAAAATATCTGTGAGATACTCACAAAGAAATGTTTTCAAGTGCCCCACTCCGATTTTCTTCAAAGTGCCCTCATTGGATTCTTAACATCCTTAAATAACATAAGAAATATCTCGATCGTGCGACTTTTTTGTTTGGGGTGAGATAGAGGGCTCAAAAGTAACCCAATAAAAAACACATATATTGACATTTCTAGTAAGGGGTTAATTTTAGAGGAAAATGACCTTTATAAAAAATGTGCAGAGTCAAGAAAGCTTTATGGCTGTGGGGCTAACAGTTTTTAGCTATAAGTATTTCGATTGAAGCAAAAAACACAAAAATAATTATTTGTAAATACTGGCAACACTGGTTGTCTTAAAAAGCTGTTATTTGGTTTTATTATTAGAGATTAAAGTAGCTTTCATTTGATGTATTTGAGTGT
>AGDA01039085.1:0-15449 GCA_000281935.1 Mengenilla moldrzyki | reverse complement strand
AACAGAAAAAAAAACTTTTTCTCATGTTATGGTACACAGGGTGGTTAGTCGCTTTTTAAACAGAGATTTGTTTTTATCAAATTCAAAATACCTGATACAAGCTAAAGTATTCGAACCGCCAATATTCATCGCACATGAACCGCAAATACCTTCACGACATGAACGTCGGAACGTTAGTGTTGGATCCATTTCATTTTTAATCTTGATTAAGGCATCTAAAATCATTGGACCACACTTCTTCAAATCTACCGTATATTCTTGCATATACGGTTTTTGATCTTTTTTATCTGGATCATACCTATAAATTAAGAATTTCTTCGCCTTTTTCGCCACATCCGTGGCCAAACTACGCTTCGCTATCCAACCACAAATCTAAATAAATATTAAGCCACTTGATTGTTGGTTTGTTTAAATTCTAGTTTATACTGACCATTTGTTGCGAAATCAATCGCGTCTTTATCATAATTTTGTGGGAAACTAACATTTAATCAACTTTTATCAGACAATACAGAACAAACTATTCATTTTGGTTGCTGAGTCTGTGTAAAAATTCCTCCGAAACCATTTAAGATTTAGATGCGGAGATGGCATATCAATTAATTGTTATACCTCTTTTGTGCTCATTAATAGCCGGTGAAGACAGTTGGAAGGGGTCCTATTTTCCATATTCACCGAGAAATTCTTTAAATCGCATTGAGACAATGCTTCAAGTAGATGACATCTGTGACGATGCTAAAGTACTTAGCTAGCTTTAAATTTTTATGGTTGAACAAATTTTTAATATAAAAATTAAATGTCATATTCACTTTAAATTGCAGCGAACCGTATAAACCACATAAAGTCATTGTGGATTCATGCTGACGAACAAATAAGAAAAATTACAGTTTTAGGAAATAAATACTCTAATTCGTTCCCCATTTTGATGTTTGCCACAAACCGTTAGGTGTTGGAGAGTAGTTTGCGAGCTCAGCGTTGAGAAACAAACTTTCCCTGTAAACCAAAAACAGTTCGTGATATCACAAAACTCACTATGATATTGTCACAGGTTTTTTAATATTACAAAACCTGTATAAAAGTTGAAGTTCAATATTCATTGTGAGTTTGTACAATTTATTAGAAGCAACATCTCGAAATATGATAAACGTGAACTTCATTTCGAAATTCACATAATAAATGCAGTAATATCATAATTTTTTTTACAAAAGTTAATTTCATTGTTGTTCCATCATTGTAAATCGAATGGTAAAATATTTGTTTTCTAATGGATATTTATTTAAAAAAAAAGTTCTTCATTTTAAAAAATTAAAAAATTCTGACTGTTTTTTTATTCTATTAATAGGATATAAGTTTCATGTTACCAGTGTTATTTAAAAAGTAAATCTTAAGACTACATGTAGTAAATCCTAAAATTTTTATTCTAATGGCGACGATGATTTAACTAGATTTACTAAAAGAACAAAAATTGAAAAATCTCGATTTTAAGAAATATTTAAGCGCAGTCTGAATATTCTAATAATAATAGTAATATTAAGTATAAATTTGGAAACGTAAAACGCAATTTGAAAAATATGATTTAAAACGCATTATAGAAATCAGGAAAATAAATTTTGTAAAAATTATTGTATTTACAGTGAGTTCCGTTTTACTTCATAGTGGTTTTTTTCTGATACAACAGTGTGAACTTGAATTATAATTTCTTAGCAAAATTCTTTCAAATTTTCACTGTGAAATTCGTTTGTGATATCACAGTGAATATTACTTGTGATATCACTGTAAAATTTGATTGTGGGGCACTTATATAGCGATAACATGAAGTTCACAGTTATATCAAAAACAGATGCGAACTTCGTTCGTAAACTTCAATGGATATATATATAATAAAAATGAGTAACATTTATTTCAGACGTAGTTAAATTTTTATTTTTTTTTGGTCGACTTATTCTGTAAAATATAGTTTACGGGCGACATTGAGCATGTTACGATTTATTATAAGTTTAAAATCATTTTGATTGGTCAGCACATTTCCGCGCTAAGCAATGAAACTCAGTTCAGGAATGCAATTAAAGGTGTTGTTAGACTTTGAAGCGTACTTACATTTTCAAACTTAAAATTTATAACTTTACGGCTCTATTATCGACACCCCCAATCAGGAGTTTACTACAATTCTTATTACACACACATGTGTGTGTGCAACTCATACACTGAAAAAAATAACAATGTAAAACAATGAAAAATGTTTAGGTTTTATGAAAACTTTCATAAAAAAAGGCATCCACGACAGCTTTCATAAAAGTTTATGAAAAAAAAACATGAAATATTGAAATTAAATATGAAATTTTTCATAAATTATATAAATGCTGTTTACAAATCTTTTGTAATTGTCACAGAACGCCTAAAGTCGTTGTGATCCCAACGTGCTAATTCCCTCTATGATTATTGCCTTATACCAAGGGTGGGCAAATAATTTGAAGCGCAAGCCAAAAGAAGATTGTCAAAATCTATTTCGGCCCGGAAAACTTTAATTCGTACATGTCGTGCACACACGAAATTTTGGGTGGATTTTAACCCTGTCCAAGAATTTTTTGAGAAAAACACTATAAGTATCATTTTAGAACATTTTAACAAATAAATTTGGCAATTATTAATAGATAATAGTAATAATAAATGTTTGGTTTAATAAGATCACATAAAATATATTTCAAAAAATACATGTGAGCTTCTTCAACGGGCCGGATAAAATAAATAAGAGGGCCGGATTCGGCCCGCGAGCCGGCTTTTGCCTACCCTTGCTTTATAATTTTTAAAGCGTGCCCAAATTGAATACAGTGCGAAAGCCGCGACTCGTAATTTATTTATATTTTTTTATTACATTCGATACATTTAAAATAGTTGATTATGGATTTTTTTAATTACTTCTAAAAACAGAAACAGGTATTTTTGAATTTTTTTTAATTTATGCGATATTCGCAGTTTATTTTCTCACTAAAGATTAACTTTATAAGATTAAAGTTTATGTTCTTGAATTTGAAATAAACATATATGTTTATAAATGACTAATAACAGTTGCACATAGTATGAAAAACTTAGATAAAATTTATAATTCTCATTTCATTAAGTTTACCAATACCATTAGATATTATTTGAAAATTTTATGATTTTTTTTAGTAAGTTTAGTGTAAGTTTTCATAAAATTTAAGATAATTCCTCAATGAAAACGATCATAAAATTATTTTCTTCAGTGCAGTTCACTATCGTATTGACTCAGAACTGCGGTTCCGAGTGAAATATAAAAAATGCATTAACATTCATTAAAAAAACATCTAATTTGGTTCATTCTGAATTGTTCGAAACAATTTTTCGTAAACTTCAATGTCTTTTTCAAGAGAATTCGGTATTTTAGTAAAAAATTTTAATCGATTTCAACATAAATATCCATTGCTTTTTTAACCGATTGCTAACTGTTTTCAATTATTCACTTGTTTGAGATATTAGACCCATTTCTAAACTTTTCACTGCTATCGTGACATTTCGTTTAATATATTTCCGCCAGTTTGAAACCTTTTGCTATCCATTTGTCACTGATCATAAAAGACTTGGAGAAACAAACGTTGCGATCTCTCAATAGAATCAAATCCCAATTGACTCTGTACCCGCTTAAGGGACAAAAAGAACTGTTATCGATTAAATAACCGGCAACTTTCTTTTTCTTATTATATATATATATATATATATCCTTCGTGTGAGCCGAAAGATAAAAATATATTGTAATACGTTTAGGACGGCCGGCGGGATGAGCGATTGTTCCTGGTCGGAAACTGCTGAAGACTTTCGATTGTACGGCAGGAAAAGTGGATATAACAGGCGTCGTTTAATTGGTGCTTTATTAAATTATTCCATTCTTACACTGTTCGGTCCCTGTCTATCGGACTAAAGTGAATTAAATACATACAACTAAAGAATTAAACTCAATTGAATTGAATTGTTTCCGACTCTGGGTGTCACATTTTTATACTAAGGGAAACTTTCCTTTTGGGACGTTCTAAGTCTTAATTGTGTGCTAATTGTATTTTAATGGGCCAGGTTCGCGATGCTATCAAGCTTTCACATCGCCAACTCATTACAATATATATAATATCAAAATAAACTAATTATGAGAATATATTAAAATCTATTCGTTTGCCTGGTAGATGCTTGCAAACACTACCATGGTTACGAATTTATGTTAAGCGTTATTAGAAATTAATCAATTCTAAATTATATATATGATTTAATACTTCTACTAGGAAACTTAGAAAACACTAGATGCATTTTGCACAACAATTAGAATACTGAAAAAGAAAGTGTTAATGAATAATGAATAAAAATAATATCTATGAAAAACTATCAAACAGTATTAAAATTTATAATGAAAACGTTATAATTCGAAAAAATTCGGACTCTTTTCATTTAGTTTTCAATTTTTAAAGATTTTAATATTAAATATATAAAAAGTCGATAATCTTATCTACTTATGCCACTTTTGCATTTTTAATGCGTCTTTAATAAACTAACCAAAGTATCACAAAAATCAATAATTTATTTAAAACAAATTGTTTTACTTAAAGTCGGTTTTTAAAAACGTAAATATAATTGAAAATATTACATTTATGTGTGATTTTGAGCTAAACCTCAATATTTTGGGCGGAGATGTACTGGCCAATCAAAACAATTTTTTTAAAATAATAAAAGTTCTGTTGAATTAATAATGACCGAGTCAAATTTTCCAAGGAAAAATGTTTTTCTAAGTGCATTTTTGCATTTTCTTTAATTGAATGTAACGAGTTCCTGGAAGATGGTTTCGGTCATTTCTGAGTAATAATAAAATTTTGATATTTAAATAGGGCAACTATTTGTAAAGTTTTAGTTTTTAGAATAAACGTCGAACTGTGAACATTAAAATTATTCTTTTAATTCTATCAGTTCACAAGCTTATTAAAAGCACTCTATTCGATTACTTCCAATGATATAGACCAGTTTTACAACTTCTTTAAACCTGAAATTCAAATCTTACTACAAATTTCCTTTCATTATCTTTAATACAGATCAAACAACTCATAAATAAATAAAAACACCACCACTGTTTTGTTTATACAGAAAAAAAATTATCAATATAAAAAAAAAGTTGCCAACACAGATTACCCAGATCGGCAAAGCATTCCCTTATCTTCCCCTTTAAAACTTGATGACGCTGCTGCATTTTTTCACCATTGCAGTCAAAAATATTTCTTTTATAAATGTTCTCTTTTTTTTTGTATAAACTTAAAAAAAAGTTTAAAAAATAATTGATAAAAAGAATTTTTATTACATTTATTTATTTTGCAATTGCAATCGAAGAAATGTTGTATAAAATAAATGAGTTTTTTTGGCAACATTGTGGAAGCTTCTGTCAAAAGATACCACCACTTTTTTTGAAATTTGTACCAACATAAAAACGAAAGGAAATTAGAAAAAAAATTTCCTTTGCCGATCTGGACAATCTGTGTTGCCAACATTTATGGTCGCCCACAAACTATATTTTACAGAATAAGTCACTCCTAAGGATTAAAAATTTAACCACGTCTGCCATTTACAATCAAATGTATATATTTAGTTAAATATTTATACACATTCTAAGCATGCATAATCATTTCTTCTAAATTAAAGATGATTTAAGTTTCTAAAAAAACTTTAGAAAATAGATTTTCAAACAGTGTAATATGAATAAGAATAATATATTTATATTAGATATAATTTAAAAAAGTCTTATTTTAATCTTCTAACATTTATTAATAAAGAATACATTAGATTGGGATGGATCAGTTATTGAATATACGTGTTTTGAAAATCGCAAATTATATGAATCTGGTTACAATACGAACGCAAAACTGATAGTATATCCAATACCAAAAAAATTTCGGGTATGCGTTTAATTAACTTTAGATATATGAAAATAATTTTTTCATTTAAAAAGGCTATTCACAAATGCAAAAATGAAACAATTGAATATGATATTAATATTCCAACATTGTATTAAAAAATAGTACTCAACCTTTTTCTTCTCAAAAAAAATGTTTTAGCCAATTATATATATATAGTTTATCTTTTGATGTGAAAAATTCTAGTATTTAAGCTCCTTTGTGTATCCTGACATAGGCCACCTCCCTTTTCTTTATTCAGATAAGGTTATCTAATTTGTAAATTACTAGCTTAAAATACAAGGCATCTAAGATGAGATATTTTTTAGTAAATGCTAAGGTTTCTAAAAAAAAAAATATGGAAGTTCTCAAGAATCGGGGTTCGGGATTTATTTTAAAGCAAAAAACCGAGTAACAAGTTTTTAACATGTTTAAAAGAATATTGTAAAAGAAAAAAATTGGTAAAAAATGTTTTATTTATTAATTTAAATAAAATAATAGAGACAAAAAATTGAAGATTTTAAAAGACCATTATACATTCGTGAACTCAAGTTTGTGCAAATATTATTAACAACGCACCACAAGCTGAAAACTAGATCGCTGATATTACAATTTGACTCAAAAAATCACACCAAATTATCTCTACCAATTGGACAGAATTTTAAATTATAAAATACAGGCGTCCATTAATATATATTAAATTAACAAAAAGCTGACCTGAAGAATAAATATGTCAAATTGCCTATGTCAAATTGACAAAAATTTAACTCTATTAGCAAGCATTTAAGTTCTTTGGTATCAAATTAACAAAAATTTGACCAAGGAGCAAAACATCAAATTCTTTGGTTATAAATTTTATAAATTTATTTATTTATATTTATAAAAATATAAAAATTTTAAATTTTTAAAACTTGGTTGAACTAAAGAACAATTCGAGTTTTTAATTTTTAAAAATCGTAGAAAAATCAGCTTTACCGGTTTCGATGTTTGTCCAGTTAAAAACTTTCTAAATCAAGGGTGTCCAACCTACGGCCCGCAAGCCGCATGCGGCCCATTTAAGGATTTTTTGGGGGCCCAATCAAAGGTTTTGACTACCTATACTATTTTAAATATGTGAAAAAATAAATTAAATTATTCGTTAATTTAAAAAAAAAAATCAAGTAAAATAGAAAAAAGTATGAAACATTGATTTTAAGGTAATAAAATATTTTAAAATTTGCACGATAAAAAATATTTTCAATAATTTTTTGTTTTACATTGATATGTGCGGCTCACCTCATTTTAAAAATTTTTTATTTGGCCCATTAACCTATTTGAATTGGGCACCCCTGTTCTAAATGCATAAGCTAAAACATTTAAAAACAAAATGTTAAAAATTAAAACTAGGAAAATTTAAGATATTTTAAACTTAAGAAGAAATAGGTTATGATATTCATAAGGAATAAGATGCAATATTCCAAAGAAATCAAAAAATCATATTAAACCAAGATTCGATAAGCATAAAAAACTTTACAACGATTTGATTATTTTTCCGATTCAAAGCACCAATTTTAATATCAATAATTTTTAAGTGAAAATTAAGAAAAAACTTATTAAATTCTTGTAAGAAGCATATGCTGTTTTTTCTTTATTAATCCACATAGTTACTTGGTCATTATAACGCTCATAAAATGCTCAAAAACTGATTTAAATATTGATTTAAAAAATATTTTTAATGAATTCTAAGCTTCCATTTTCATCTGATTTTGATCTTATTTTAGTTTTATTTTTCATTTGTTTGGAATGATACTTATCGTAATAAATGCATCATATAAATGTTTCTATAACGCAGCTGTTTCTAAATTTCATCTTATCATGATTTACTTAAATATATGTGGTTATATTACAGCATCAGCAGCATAGTGGTTAATATGCACCCATATGAAGTATAGGTTTCACATGCTCTTTTTTTATCAACCCTATTATTCGTTCCTCTTTTTAAATTAGTCCACGCCTCTTCATAAGGAGGCGCGTATCTTACCCATATAGCACAAACCGTATAATATTTGTGTAGAACTATAATTTTTAAACTAAAAAATCAACGAGATTCCGTTTATTATACATTTGAAATTTCATTGTGAGCCATACCCTTTTGAGACTTTATATGATGCGTTTTAAACAGCATTTTATCTATTTATTAAACGATATATTTATGGTATTTTTAAACGTAATATTAAAGATTTCATTTTATTGTGGATTAAATATTTAATTTTATATGTGTATAAAACTTTTATTTCATTAAGATTTTAAACGCGTGTAAAAGAAAGCTTAAATGTCGCCTTTTCAACAAATAATACACTTGTATTTTAGATGTCGAAAATTAAGCAAGATTTAAACCATGTATTCCACGTTTGTGCTATACGGGCTAGTGGCGTGGACACTACACGTAACTTCTTAACAACGGAAAAATAGTAATATTACGATCAGCCAAGAAGAAAACATTTATTTTATCAAAACAAAAAATTATATATTTTCTGATATTAAAACTTTAGTTATAAAAATCAAAGTCTATTCTTACGCGCATGCTGCATTGTTGATCAGGCTTGACTGCAACAAATAAAAAAAATCAAGTGTTATCAGACTAATAAGCAATTAAAATATTGACCCCGTCAAACATGAACTTTAAAAAATTCATTGGGTTGAATGTATACATGTTAACCACATTTTATTATAAGAAATAACATTAGCCAACAAAATTCAACTTTTTTTTCCTCTAAAAACCAATTATATAAATTTCGGTAGTACTGCACTAGTAACAAATAAAAACGGGCAGTTTTAGCATCCCTATCCGCATTTTTGTGTAGGGGGTGAAAAACTTTTTTCAATTTAAAAAAAATTGTATCTTGAAAATTGCGCCATCTATTAACTTCAGATAAACACAACGCTAATCAGAAAACGGTGCTTAAAATTCTTGCAAAGTTTCATGCAATTATCTCAAGAGGTACTGAAGTTATAGAATATTAAATGCCGAAAAATCTCAAAAAGAGCGGTTTTTTGCCAAAAGTAAAAAAATCAAATTAGTTTTCCGCAGAAAATAAAACACTTACGAAAAAAAAAATTATTTTTTACGTAATAATATTTGAGTTCAGTCTTAACTTGGTATATTTATTTCTTTCTCCCCGTTACTTTTTTTGAGAAAATAATTTTTAAAATTAAATATAGCATTTTCAGGTACAGATTGAAAACGTTTAAAGTACCTCTGTAATATAACGATAATGAAAAAACCTAAAAAAACGTTGGGTTTTAAATTTTATATGGAAAATCCTGATTATTACATAGACTAATATTGAATAACATAAAAAGATCGAGGGGCCCAGAGACTCTTATGGGGGTCTATAATATATAAAACTGAAACTTAGACATTTTATTTTACATGGATTTTTTATTTCAAAAACGGTTTTCTCTTAATGTTTTCTTGAGTTTTGATTTTAAAGCAGGGGGGAGGGGGTGAATATATTTTATTTTTCGAGATTTGTATTTATTTCTTTTATATTTCTTTCCGTGTTAATTTCATATTTTGTAAATTTCAACGTGTAAATTAAAAGTGCATTTCCCTGAAATGTGTAAAGATTGTATGAGTAGTGGAAAAAAAGAGGGATAATTGCGGTTCTATTACACAGTGGTAGTTTAAACGTTTGCAACCTGTATTTGAAAATGCTATATTTAATTTTAAAAATTATTTTCTCAAAAAGGGAAAAAAATAAATATACCAAATTAAACCTGAAATCAAATATGATTACATAACAAATAGCTTTTTTTTGTAAGTGTTTTATTTTCTGTGGAAAACTAATTTGATTTTTTTAATTTTAGCAAAAAACTGTTTTTTTGGGATTTTTCGGCATTTAATATTCTATAACTTTGGTACCTCTTAAAATAATTATTTGAAACTTGGCAAAAAGTTTAAGTACCGTTTTCTGATTAGTCACGTGTTTATTTGAAGTTAATACGTGACACAGTTTCCAAGATACAATTTTTTAAAGTTTAAAAAAGGTTTTTCATCCCCTCTACAAAAATGCGAATAAGATTGCCAAAACTGTACCCGTTTTTATTCGTTACTAGTGCAGTACTAACAAAATTTATACAATTGGTTTTCGGAGGAAAACCTTTGTTGGTTAATGTAATTAAATATTTTTCGAAACTGAAGTATAATTTTTACTTTCTTCAAACGTAATTATACATAATTTTTGAAAAGACAGTGTAACATAGTTCAAAATCATTTACACGTTTTTCGTATGTTAAGTCCATCTCAACTAATATTTCTGAATCACGAATATTGTTGATTTTACTACAAGTTGCATCTTATACTTTAGAATTTTAAATAAATAAATTAACTTAAGATTACTTTAAACATGTAGTGGACATCATCGGCCACTTTGGGCTAAATACGGCACTTATAAATACTTACCAAAACAACGTTGGCTACACAATTTGGAACATGGAGCAATAGTATTATTATATCACCCGTGTGCTAATCGATATCATTTGAATTTAATTCGAAACAAATTAGACGAATGTATTGGTCTCTATATAATTACGCCAAGTAACGATTTAACAAAAACTCATGTAAACTTTAAAAATAACAATCCCTTAATGGTGATATTATTCTACAAATATACGTACTACGTCATATTTTATCGCTATTTTATTTCAATGCTTTGACTTTAATTCAAAATTAACTAATCAAAATAAATATATTCGATGTGAAATCAATGAAAGGTCATTCGGAAAATGAAAATTCTGACTAGCGTTCTAAAGCGCTTATAGTTTTTAAGTATTCAGTTAATAAGTGCTTGTTTTTTGAGCATTATTTTTAAACGAACGATCAATTAATTGAGCACTCGAATACGAGCATCTTTTTAAAATGAGCGCTCAGACTCACTCAAAATCGTTTT
The DNA here is from genome assembly GCA_000281935.1 of Mengenilla moldrzyki. Classification (NCBI taxonomy): domain Eukaryota; kingdom Metazoa; phylum Arthropoda; class Insecta; order Strepsiptera; family Mengenillidae; genus Mengenilla; species Mengenilla moldrzyki. The sequence continues at coordinate 4,585 of AGDA01039085.1, read as the reverse complement.
AAGGCAAATAAAACAACCGCTTATTTTTTGCAAGTCTGTGAAAGTTTTTCACTCTAAGCTTTAATGCTTGAGTGCCGATCAAATTTAAACAATCTCGTTCTGTTATTTGAGTGTTTTTTTCGTAAGTTAAATTGAGTGCTCGAAAATAAGCAGCTCATTTTCCGAATGCGCTCATAATTTTTCTCCAAGTAATAATGTTCATTTTTTAAATTAATAACTATAATAATAGAATAAAAAAATAATTTTTGTTTCATAAAATGAAAAAGTATCCTAGAGAATGTTCGATTAACAAAATCTGCTGGTAAACTTACTCAAGTTTATACAAAATGCTTCAGAAATCCTAAATATTTATTACTTGGGTTAGTGTCATTTTAGATGAAAAAAACCATATTCACCAATAATTTCATAAAAAAAAATCTAAGAAAAGATGGCGACTAGAGAGCTAAACTTCCCAAAGCTGTCTCAAAAAAATTAAACTCCGTGTCTAGAAAACACTTTTAAAATTAATTCACCGGAGTCGTTTAATATATTGTTTTTTAACCGTTTTTTTTATTTATTTATGAAATTGGTAATATTCTAATTAAATCGTTTCATCATAACAGGTATATTAATCAACATAAAGATAAATGAATACTTTTATATGACGTAAGGCAAGCTATAATGTATGAAATTTTCCTATTGATGGCAGATTTATCTATAGTTCAACTTTGTTTTCTGTTTTTTAATTTTTTCAATAATAGATAAAAAAGTTCTTGTAATTTTTTAAATTAAAATCCATGTTCTGACTTATATTCCTCATTCAGTACAAAATTTTAATTTAAAAAGTATCATTTAACCCAAAGGTTCTAAATCATTTCCGATTTGCGACTCCCTAAATAATCATTTTTTTCACGACTCCCTCAATTAATCAATTTTTCCCTAAATTTTTGACTTTCTTGCAAACTTGGAAAACTTTTTTTTTAACGCTATTACCCATTTTACAGTGAAATATTAGAAATTTATATTTAATGTTTTCCTTGGAATAATATAAAATATCTAATTTCAACTATTTCAGTAACATCTATATTGAGATTGGAAAATTTTCGAATTGTTTAAATAAATATTACGCGGCTTTCCAGGGAACCGCGGCTTATACTTTGGGAATCACTGATTTAACCATCTTTCTTTGGGAATTGGCTTTTAAAATTAAGCAAAAGCATTCTGTATTTATTGGACTTAAATTTTCGGAAAATCATCTACTCAATTTTGTACAAAAATATTGTCCAATATCATTAACATAAATGAAAACATTTTTGTTACATTGTATACAAATAATGTCAATGTTGCATTTCTACAAATTGTATTCTAGGATTAGAGAAAAATAAAAATTATGTAGACGTATATTTATATTCTATATTGTATATTAAACTTGAACTTTGGATAAGTTATATTTTAACTTTCGCTACATTTCTTTAAATTATTGAAAAAGTTTTTATCATTTGAAACTTTTCGAATCATTTCCAGCTATTAATGTTTGATTTTCGTCTAAACTATTTCACACATTTTAACTTTTTATGCTTTTTAATAAGGAAAATTTGATCCATTAAGGGTAAACTAAGAGTACTAATAACAAGAATCTTCCTTAAAGCCGTTCGCGTTGTTAGCATGGGGCTTCAAGTTAACATTTTCTAGGCCCGATCTCGACATCATCGGCTCGTTTATAAAAGCTCACGCATTCAAAGCACCGGAAAAGCTCGGCTACGATGGAACTTTCGATCGGGAATTCATGATGGCGCCAAAATTACGAAATGAGACTCGAGTGTATTGTACATAACAACGTTCGAGTAATTGTGAACAATAACTTTTTATTTTAACAAAAAACGAATAACAAAAGCTGAAAATTTAATAATCAATTAATGAATGAACAACATTATTCTTTATATTTTTAATCACAATGTTTCAATTATTAATAAAATTCGAGCAAAATCCGATAGCTTCATTAAAAAAAAGTATTGCTCTTAGCTGTTTCATATAAATTTTGTAACATTCAAGACAAAATTTTCCTTCAAAGTATACAATTTTTTTCATTCTTATTATAGGAAATTGACTTTTTATCTCTTGAAAAGTAATTTTAAAATAAAAATTACATAAGTTTTGTACACTTTTTACTTCTAAATAAAATCTAAGTACTATTTTCATATTTTTCGAACATGTATAAAAATAAAGTATCCCTTTCGATCTCATTCTTTTTTTTTTGATCGTGGAGTGCTAAAGCCCTCTAAAATACGATAGTAATTATTGCTAAAATTTAGATGTTGAAATTCAATCAGTTATCAAACTAAAAACTCAATTTTCAAAAACAAGCAAAGGGAAAACAACAATTTTAAAAAATGCATTTCGCGGAAGACAATTTTAAAAAATTCATTGACTTTTTTGCTTCCTTTTATACCATTCCGTGATAATTGTTATTGCTTTTTGTATTCAAGAGTTTCTTATGGAAAAAAATTATATAGAATATGTGAAACTTGAAGTGAATTTCGCACATGACTGCAGTTTTCATGTCATATAAAGTAATTGAAAAGTGTATTGTTTTTTTTTTTTAAATTGGTATGTATGAGAAGATTGTCGATGCAAGAATAACGACCAGAATGATGATGCAAATTAGTATCATGATTTTTTTCTAATTTTGAAAAAATAAAAATAAACATTTATATCATTCATTAAATAATACGGTTTGATTTGCAGAAAACATTTCTAATTAAATTTTTTAAATTCAATACATTTTACAATTTAGAAACGTTTTTAAAACGTTGAAATAAAACGTTGATAAATGTAGCATTTTTTTTTAAATTTCATATACCATTTAAATTTATTAAAAAATGCAATTGTTTATTTATAACATACGTGTTTACGTCTTAAAAATTTTTAAGCTGTGTGCTCATGTAAATACAAAAAATAATTGGTCGATCAATAATCTAATCAGCTATAACGAATATCTTAAATCATCGAAGGCAATTTAAACATTTTATTTAAAGAAAAAAGGGCACAAATATTTGAATCACAGATTACCCAGATCGGCAAAGTGTTCCCTTATCGTTCTTTTTAAAACTTGTAACGCTATTCTATTTTTTCTGTAAATAATCGGCGTTGCCATTTAAAATAAATTTATTATAAGTATTTGCATTTCATTTTAAATAAGCATTTAAAAAATTTTAAAAAATATTTGACATAAAAATTTTCCAATATTTATTTATTTTGTAATTGCAATCAAAGAAAAGTTATAAGAAAACAAGAATTTTTTTGCAACATTGCAAAAGGTTTTGTCAAAAGATACCGCCATTTTTGTTTAAATTTGTACCAACCTAAAAATTAAGGGAGTTTAGAAAAAATTTTTTTTCGTCGATCAGTGGACATATAAGAAATGGACTGCTCATCGAATAGAAAGTCGTGGTGAAGCTATTTGCATCAGATAAAAAATGCGCATGGTTTGTTTTCATTTTTTGAATTTTTAAAATTTAAAAATTTAAGTTTAAAATTTTAAAAATCAATAAAACATCAAAATATTATAATTATATTTTTTATATTTTAGTACTAATATTATAAAATAATAAAAGAATTTTTCGAACAAAATGTATAAAATATTTATATATATGCGTATAAAATTTTGAAAAAGAAGCGCTAAAAACCGTTACTAACTGATGCTTATAATATCCATGCGCATTTCGTATCTGATAGCTTCACCGCGATTTTCTATTCGATGAGCAGTCCATGTTTTATACGTCCATGTGCCGATCTGATTAATTTGTGATTTGAGAGTATAAAAAATTATTATTGTAATTAATCAAATTTTAGTACCCATAGAACAATTTGTACATAAAATAAAGCTAACCTGAAGTTAAATAACTTAAAAGATACATTTTTGTATAAGTATAGGAGTTTCGAAACAGATTTAAATACTATTTAGTCATGTAAAAAAAGAATATAAATTTTTACATAACGTTCAAAACTTAAGAATTTAAATAAATCAAGTTTGTCATTTTTAGCTAATAAGAAATGGTGTAACGGTCGTAATATTTAAAGTTAAAGTTTACATTCTTTTCACATTGAGTTCATGAATAAAAATCGGGATTAATAAGAATTTTAGATAATTGTTTCAAAATGTTTTATGGATGTTAAAAATTTCAAAATATCAAAGTAGCTCACAATGAAGCACAATAAATATTAAAAATCTTCTAAGAAAACTTTATTTTTGTTATTTGGAAATGAATAAGTTCAAATATTGACCTTTTTATAAAAGTCTAGTTACAGTATGCTGATCTATTGTATACAAATATTTATTTATTCTTAAATATTTTCTTTTTGCTTAAACTATTTGTTTTTTTTTTCATATTAAAAAATTATTTGTTAAAATATTAATATACTTATATATACATAACTTTATAATTTATAATTGTAACATCAGTTTTAATATTTAATTTTTTTCACAAAAAAGGTGTTATATCTACTAAATTTTACATTTTTTTTTTTTTGAAAAACTAAATTTTTTTATACTACTTCCAAATTTAAGTAGAAATTTTCACTCTTGTATAAAAATTAGAAATTAGCC
>AGDA01039002.1:0-11385 GCA_000281935.1 Mengenilla moldrzyki | reverse complement strand
TTATCCCGTTTGGGACAGACTTATTGGACACGTCTATAAATATAGACAAATGTTGATAAAGGATTGGGTTAAGTCTATTATCTTTTCAAATTTGGTTTTTTTATTTTTAATATAGATGTAAAGTGTAAATAAATAGTATTTATTTTAAAATCCTGAGTTTCATACGAAGAAAGATTAGTAAAGTTCAATCTTGCAGCTATTTTTTACATGAAGAAAATTGTATTTAATAAAACGGAATCCCTATAGTGAATACGAAAGTTTAATATTTTCTTAAGGCTTAATACAAATCCACATATAATTAAATTCTATATCAAAATTCTTTCAACGCTTTAATTAATTTTTTTTTAGTATGAAAAAATACTTTTGAAAATATTTGATTAATTTATGCGTTCTTTGATCTCTACTTCTCTCTTTATGTAAAGTTAAATAACTAGTAGACAGATACTCAAAGTCCCTTGATAAAAAAAAAATTCAAGCTTTTTGAACATACTTACATTCTCATATTTGCTTTTTCAATTTATGTTAGTAAGGGTCCTTTCTCTACTTCTGAAAAAAAATTATATATAAAATCAAAGAAGTATTCTTTTGTGAAATACTTTGAAAGCCGGCTTTTGTTTAAATTTCATTTTTTAATGAACGGCAACGACGAGATGCAAATGTTTTGCCTATAAATTATTTCGAAAATAGATAGAAGTCTTAATTGGCCAATTTTCCATTGTCATGTAAATTGTAGCAAATACACCGGCGTTTGTTAGCTGAAAAGAAAAATCGACCACATCACAAATTCACCCCTAAATTCAAAACTTAATTATTAAATTTTCTCTTATGAGAGTGATGCATATTGAATAAAATTGAACGTTACCACTAAATTTTTTCATTTGAAATTGAAAGAATTGCTAAAAAAGTGTTTTATTAGTTTGTGCATTTAAGACCTAAAAAAAATTTACACAATTGCACATTTTTATAACCGTGCAATAAACATATTCATGAAACTTGCGTAACAATGTATCGCTTTAGAACAAATAAATAATAAATGTTCATTTTACACCTTAGTAGGACCAAACTAAACATAAGCTAAAAATATTGGTCATTATTTACGTTTTATTTTTAATTAGAATTAATGGTCTTAAAGAGAAATTTCACCCCTTATATGTGAGGGTTGTTTGTTTTTCTTTATATTCGGGGTAAAAAAAATAATTTATCAGGCGTGAGAATATTGACATAAGGTTTTTTTTGAATGTTAAGGAAAATTAAAGCTTTTTTAACGCTTTACTAGTTATCTCTATTGACGCTATTTTCCGGAAAAGTGAAGGGGTAAACTATTTTGAAAAAATCAAATGTTACGTCAAAAGAAACGTTCCGCGTACAGAGAAAATTGCAATATGTTCGTGTTCGCTATTTTGCACAATTTTCCAAAGAGGCTTGCGTATTTTCGGCCGTTTTTGTGATTGGAATAAGCTTGAACTTTGGGAAGCTACCCTTAGGGACCTATAAGGAAAAGATCACCGGAACGCGACTTGAACGCGAAAAATCCCTGTGTAGTTTTCTATCATTGTTTACCATCATTATAAATATTTCCATCCGAAAATTATGCAAAACGCTTACATAATCATCCATTCATAAGGGAAAATTAGCTCTTTTTTCATTTGCAAAAATCGATTCGTGAATTATTTTATTCGCATTATTTATTTCTTGATATGTATTTCGAAAATGGAAAGTTAAAGTGGAAGTTTTCTCTTTAATAATAAATTGGCGAAATGATGTAAACGAAATCGTGCACAATTATTTTTTCTGCAAAAGCTGTCGCAAAAATTACAATTACGATACTCATATATGAAAAACATTAAGCGAACTTATCATTTTCTTTTTCTCATCTCATTATTTTTATGCAAATTATTTTATTTAAATTTATTGCATCTTATACGTCAGTTTCTCTTAAATTTATTACTTTTTTAAATTTAAATATATTAGTAAAATCGACCAAAGCGAATATTTTCAAAAATATGTACAATGTTAATAATTGTTTTGGCAGTTTAAAACATATTATTCAGAAATGTAAGGAGTATAAAGTTTTCATTTCTTTTATATGTAATGTCCTGTTTTTGAAAACCAGGACAAAATTTTCGCCACTTTTTCTATCGATTTTTCCCTGGGAACGTAAATATCGTCTTGAAATCCAGACCTAAATCGAATAAAAATTGAATTTTTTTCTTTGCCATTTATGTTATTTTTAATTTTGATGAAAACTTTGTTACGTATTTACTAAAGCGTAGTATTAATTTCAAAATGAACTTGAGGAGAAAATTTGATCAAACTTAATCAAATTTAATTTTTCAAAAGGAATAATAAAATTGATTTTTATTTTCAATCTTAAAGGCTGATCAGTTTTTTTGACAGTTATTCAATCAATTTATTTTTAATAAGAGTCTTTTTCCATGTCGTTTGATCTTGATAGAACCCCTTTGAACTTTAAATTAGTTTAAATGTAATAACTATGCTTCGGTTTTCCTCAATATTCATTTTCCCTATTCTGTAATATTTTAATGAAATTTAGAAGTTCAAAAAATGAACAAAGTTTTCATATTTGCCTAAAGAGATTTTGTTATGTGTAGTACAAGCTAAATTTTACATATACTGAGAGAAAACTCTAGTTGTAAAAGATAAAAGTTATGTAATTATAGCAAAACGTTTTGTTGTATTTTTATAAAATATTTTGCTATTTTAGAAGCATCTCTATGGCAATTTAAATTTTTTTTCAATTTTCCAAAAAAATTGCTTTAACAACGCATTAAAATTATTTGCCTTTTTTTTCTAAATATTTTTCTCAGTATAGATACAATTAAGCGAGTCTTGAATAGCCTAGAGGTCGCCGTTTGACTCTAACACTCTGACGTATCCGGATTCGAATCTCGCCCGCTACGGTGACCATTGCTACTTTTGCTACGGAATAGTGGAGATGAAGATGGAATAAGTACGCCAAGGTCCAGCGTCGGATAGCCGAGAATCTGGCAGTAACAGAATTATTGAGGGAGCCGATTCTCTCTAGGTGTCGCTGGCAAATAGCTCCGGTCATATTGGTTTGTCAATACCGTTAACTTACCGTCAACAAACGCCGACATCGTACCCGCTTGACTACACCGTAGCCCTTAGTTTCTTGTACAGTAAGGCTAAATGAAGGTAAAGAAGTGAAGTATCTAGTACAAGATAAATTGTATATACATACAACTTAGCGGGCTCGAATAGTCTAGTGGTCACCGTTGCACCATAGCGTTCTGATATATTCGAGTTCGAATCTTGCCCGGCATCAACGGCCATTACCACTTGTTTCATCGTACAAAACAGATTAAAATTTCTACCTTGATTTAAGACTAGTATAAAAAATTTTGTTTTTATAAAAAATATCATAAGATTTAGTAAAAGATACTTAAAATTAATATTTGTATGTTTTTATAGCAGATAAAAGGTATATTTATATGTTTATTTAATAATATAAGTCTAATTGTCCCGACTTAAAATAGATATCTACTTAAAAATAAGTAAAAAAATTTATCCGTGTATATTCCAGTAAAATTAGTTATTTATTATTCGTTAATAGTTCATTATTTGATAATATCTAAAATAATCTATGTTTTTTATTTATATATATCATATAATTTAGTAAATTACGATAAATATTTGTAGGCTTATAGTTATCTCATATTAGCAACTCACAGTGATAATAAAATATTTGCTTACATTGACTTCATTTAGTGACATCAAAATCAAAATAGATTTACACCAGTAGGTTAACGTGAGCTTACAACGATCTTTAAATTTAAGCTCACATTGATTATGGAAAAGCCTTAACTTATAAATTACACTGATCTCGCACCGAGGCATAATTAAACACTCATTTTGTATTATTTTTTGCGTTAAGTATATTTAATAGTAGCTAAAAAATCATTTCCGTGTGTTATTTTTGAATCTTAACATTTTAAAAGTTACTACTGATATAGTATATTGGAAGTCCGATGTTCATTAGTATGTAGATAACATATTACTTAACTATATATTTAAATACTAACAGTGTTGCTGGAAGCCGATAAATAATTTAATAATTTACTTAATCTTACAATACATACTTCATATAATAATGATTTTACATATTAATTTTTGGAGTACCCCCCATTCCCCGATTTACAAGTTACTCAATTTTCATGATTTAACTTTTACACGGGGCTTTTAAAATATGAGAATAAAAATCAATTCCACACATTTCTAATTTCGCTTGATTTGTTTATATTGAAATTAATAATTCTGGGAACTCTATAAAAAAACTGGATCAAATGTATACGTATTTTTATTTTTCTCGGTACAATGGGAGCCAATCAAGAATTACAGAAAGGCAGACATAGAAGTAAAACACCTATTGTTTGCGCAAAAACTAGTTCTTGGAAAACGCACCATGGCCACTACGAGCGCTGCAGTATAATCACAAAATAGCAATTATGTGAATAAAATATGACGTTAATAACGACAATTTACACAGAATAAAAAATTTTTAATTTAAAAAAAATACTACAGCACAGATATGGTGAATTAAAATAATTATTATTTGTTCTGTGTTTTTCAAATGTAGCGCTTCTAGCACCTTTAATGCGGATAAGAAACTTTTCCCATTAGGTGAGTTCGAAAAAACAAAAGAGTACACTCTTTTGGGGAAAATTATATTTAAAATCTTCAAATATTGAAAAATTTAATCATATTTGAGCAAAATAAATATAACTTTCCCCAAAAAAGTGTACCCTTTTGCTTTTTCGAGCCCACCTATTGAGAACAATGATCGTTTTACTTCTATGTCTGCTGTTCTGTGGAGCCAATCTCAAAAAGATAAAAAATTCTGCTTACAATATGACATCACTTAATCGAACTCACAGATCATGTTGAAAGCAACACAATAAGTGTTTATCGTACAGTAATCTGAAATTTCTACTAACAATGAAAGAAGTAACATTAGAAGTCACTTTATAAATTTTCTACATTGCTAAAAATTTATTTTTATATTACACGCTTAAACACATTTATTATATGTAAATTGTTGTTATTAAACAATGTCCGAATTTGTAATCCCATTTTTAAGTATTTTATAATAAATTTTACCAAATTGACTAGATTTAGATTTTAATAGTAGAATAAATACTAAGAAGTTTGAAAAACTTTCTATGAAAGTTTCAAAATTAAGAAGTCAAAGTTAACTTAGCTATTTATTGAAGTCGTTTATAACACGTCAGAGTAAGAATTTCGTTTGCAATCTTTGAAAATCATTTATAATAATATTTCGTAAAATAACAATTTAAATATCCTTTTGTTTACTTTAATTAAGTCTTTATTCAATATTTAAGTAAAAGTTTTTATCTAAATACATTATTTTTATAAATAACAATTGTTAACTTTGAAGTTTTGAAATAAATTGAAAAGCATATTCTCTATTGCATATTTTGTTGCAGTAAGACTATCGGTTGTTAAAAATCAATTTTGAATGTAATTTAGTTTCAAAAATGTGGTTTTATTTCCAATATTCAAATTACAATTTTAATTTTTAATTATAATTAAAAATTATACTGCTTTGTAAAAGTTTCAAATTAAATTAAAATTGTTCTTTGTTATTAAAATAAGCAAGTAAATTAAAAAGTGTTAAATTTAATTTGCGATATTTATATGACCATTAGCCAAAATAAAGTTTGTAAACCAGCTATAAAAATCTTTGAACAAAATATTATTTGAAATTCGAATCAAAATTTTGTTCATAGTAAGGTGTTAAATTTACTTATTTTATTACAACCCCAAAATTTAAAATCACAAGTGTTGTGTTTAATTAACAATATATTGTAAAGGAATATATTTAGTGATTATTTTTTATAGTAAAAAAATTCTTAAATTAGTGTTGTGAAAATCTTACTTTTAAAAGATTTAAAACCGTTTTTTAAAAGCAGATAAATTTTGAAACTGTAAATTTGATAACTTAGAAACTTGACTTTTATTTAAACAGTAATAAACTTAAGTGTTAAATATTAATATAAACTAAACCCACATTCAAATTTGTAAAGCTTGAATACTTATAACTTCTTTACTTTAAAGCAATTGATCAAATTTTGACTAAAAAATTTTGTATAACAATTACTTTATATAAATGAACGTATATAACGTTAAAATTATACCAAAAAGTTTTAAATGCTTTAGTAACTTCCAAAATTGAAGAGCTAAGATTTTTTTAATTTAGTTCCCAGTTATTCAATTGTAAGAAGACACATGTACAAATTAGAATAATAAATAAAGCTCATTGAATTTTACGTTAGTTGAATTAAAAGTTTAAAAGTACTTACCTTGAAATTAGGAAAAATTACACGTATACCATCTGAAAGTGTTCACTTTAATATTTAGGAGATATTATCACAGTTAAAAAGATTTAAAGCGATTATTTTATAAAGAGACAACTCATATAGTTTGTGGCTTATTCCTCATAGTTCTAATTAATTTTGATCCATTTTTTTACCATATTTAGCCATTAAACTGTGGTTTTATCATATCGATTATTATTTTGAACTAATGAAATGTCTCTTTTCAATGGTTTCAAGTTTGGTTTAGAAACGTCAATATTCCTCTAAATTGAACTAAACTATTTTTTGAAACATGATCAGCTTTAGCCATCCATTGCAAGTGCCAAATAAACTTTGTAGCTTTATTATTTCTTTAATTTAAGTTATTATAGTTTCATGCCTTAATAGTATTCTTAAGATAATACTTAGTGGTGTTGTTAGAATAATTTTTAACAGTTTGAAAGTACTATAAAAACCAATTCTCGTAGGATAGTGGATGGAATTGTTTAAATTGATAATTTCAGAATATCGTCGGCATATTTATCAATAAACTGTCTAAGAATTTTCTTCTATTATTTGAAATGCGTCACTCATTCTCCTTCATTTTTTATAATTTAAATTTTCAAATTTGTTGTATTTGTTTGAATAAACGTTAAATCTGTTTAGATGTTTAATGAGCCATTGTATTAGATTTTGAGAGTAAGAACTACAGTTGTGTCATAATAATAAATAAAATTACGAAATGTTTAATTAAATAAATACAAAATGTTAGAAAAAATTTTACAATATAGTTCTATTTATTGAAGTTTTTGAAATAATTTTAAGAAATACATTTTCTACGATTTAAAATCAATCTTAAAACCATGTCTGCTATAAAAAATCCGAAAGTAAAGCACACTCATTGTTCTTCTTGCATTAATAAAGCATATTATAAAACTTTCTTAGTAAACATTGTTCAAGCTTAATCGTTTATATTGAACAAAATAAATTTTTGAAAATGGTAACTAAATTTTGATTTAAGTATGAAGTTTAATTAATGTCTTAAATAAAATTCATTTTTAAACTAACATGTGAATCCGTACATGATAAAATACTTTTATACTTCAATCAAAAGTGTGTACAGATTACTAATTTATTTAATAGTTTTTCTTCAACAAATTTTAAAATTACTTTAGTTTTAAAGAACAAGTGTTAGTAAACAAATTTTAAAATTTAAATGTTATTTTGATAAAAATTGTATTAGATAAATTTTTCGGTCTACAATTGAAATATTGATGTTATTTTACGTATCATCCTGTATATGTATATTTATCGTTAGAATAAATGAAGCAACTTAAATGTTATTAAAAGAGAGTTATAAACAATTCACTTATTTTCTAAATACACATTTATTGCTTCTTTCAAGGTACAATTAAACAATAATTCTTTCTCGATGTGTAGAGATGAGAAAAATATCGGCGACTGAATAAAAAAAAAAATTATTTTGAGAAAGTTTTTCTGATTATATTTTTTAGAAAAATTAAAAAAAGAATTTCATAATAACTCAATAACTACAATTAATCAAAAATTTATTTTAATTTTCCATAGTTAAATTAATTTTTTTCGTTTATTTTGTTTTTCTAATTTAAAATCGCTTCCTAGTTCCAAATTTGAAAAAAAATTATTTTTTTCCTTGTAATCCATAAATTACTATTAACCTCTAAATAGATGATTTTTTTTAAATTTTCATGGTTCCACATTAAAATTCGTCTGAAATAGTCACATTATTTTTCATAATATGCAAATCATTATTAATATTTATCGAAACAAAATTTTGTGTTGAAAACTTTTTTCTTTAATTAATGTTATTTTAAACAAGAAAAAATTAATTACTTTTTTACAAAAAAACCTATTGCAAAATGGATTTTTTATCGTTTTATTGTTTCATATTATTCGAGAATATAAATTATAGATGATTTTTTTTCAAAAAGAAAAAAAGAAGGAATCAATAAAAAAATAAAAAACTAGTGCCCTAAAAACCTTTAAGAAGGACACAAATTTTTGTGGTAAATGAAAATTCTTTCAAAAATTCAAAGATGCTGCACTAATAGATTATAAAGTTAGTGATTAGTGCAAAAGTAAATCACTTTCACTTTTCGTGTTTTAGATTTACTTAAATCCTTTATTTTAATAGTTTGTAAATAATTTTTTTTACGTAAAATTTGTTTTCTTCTTTCATCGCAATTATTTGTTGATCGGGAGAAAATTAGAATTCCGACGAGTATAAAAGTCCGAGTTTTAAGTTACTTTTAAGACATAACCAATATTAATTATTTCGCGAAAAGATATATTATAAAATTTTATAAAAATACAAAAAAAATTGTTTAATTTTTTTTTAAATCAAGTGGTATTATATTTTTAGTAATTTATTTAGTGTATAAAATATTTATTTATAAAAGAATTGAAATATGAGAAAATTATTGGTGAGATTTAAAATAAGTTTAAAAAAATTAATAAGTAGCATTTATTATATTTATAGATTTTCGTTATATTTTTGACTGATGCGATATTTTTTGTACGTTCCGGTGTTTTTATTCAAAAAAGAGATGGTTATTTTTATAAAAAAATTTCCAAATTTTTTACCTAATTAGTTTTATTTAAAAAATAATAATAAAGTTGGCACACCGTCAAATAGATATTTACCACCCGGCTCTAATTTTGCTGGTGGTAATGGTGGTGCTAATGGTGGTAGCGGAGGTATCGGTCAGGGTCAAAATATTCCTGGTTCACTTGGTGGTCCAAATGGCGGAGGTGCTTTGAGTAGTCAGTACTTACCACCTAATTCAGGAGGTGGTGCATCCTTTGGCGGTGGTGCTCCCGGCTTTGGTGGCAGATCAGGAATCGGCGGTGGACCAGGTGCTGGTGGATTAGGTGCTGGTGGACCAGGTGCAGGTGGATTAGGCGCTGGTGGACCAGGTGCAGGTGGACCTGGTGCTGCTGGTCGTAGATTTGGTGGTGTGCCATCTACAAGTTATGGAACACCATTCGGTGCTTCTGGCGCCAATGGTAACAGGTTTGGTAGTGGTGGACCTGGTGGTGCTGGTAGGAGTGCAGGTGGTAGTCCATCTGCTTTGTATGGCGCTCCAAATAGTGGCTTCGGAGCCAACGGTGGTCCAAATGGCAGAAGTGGTATTGGTGGAAACGGTGCTGGATCACCTTCTGGGCTATATGGTGCCCCTAGCGGTAGATTTGCAGGAAGTCCCAGTGGTGGAATCGGTGGGGGTGGTCCAGGAGGCTTTGGTGGCTCGAACGGTCAAGGTTATTCAGGTGGTCCAGGAGGCCTAGGTGGTCCTGGTGGTTTTGGTGGTGGTAGAGGTGGCGCTGGAAAAAGTGGCAATGGTATCGGTAATGGGGCGCCTTCGAGTTTATATGGTGCACCAGGCGCTAACTTTGCTGGTGGTTCAGGTGCTCCGGGAAGCTTTGGCACTGGAGGTAGTCCTGGAGCCGGATCTAGAGCAGGCGGTTTTGGTGGAAGTCCTTCATCAACTTACGGAGCACCAAACAACAGATTTGCTGGTGGTCGTGGTGGAGCTGGTGGACCAAACGGTGGTGCAACCGACGGCTATTCGTCTGGTGGACCAAACGCTGATTCAGGTTTAAACTCAAGATTTGGAACAGGTCCTAATCAAGGCGCTGGTGGTTATCCAAGTGGTCCTTCGAATGGTAATTTTGGACCAGGAGGTGCTGGAATTGGATCCGGATTAGGAGCTGGAGCAGGTGGTTTTGGACCTGGAAATGCTGGAGGCCAATTTTCAGGTGGTTATCCATCAGGTGGTCCTGGTGCCGGAAACAGTGGTCCAGATGGATTCGGATCTGGTAATTTGGGGTCTGGTGGGTTTAATAATGGAATTGGCTCGGGAAGTGGCTCCGATAGTTTTAACGGATATCCATCTGGTGGACCTGATAACCAGTTTGGTGGACCCGGCGGTTCAAGATCTGGTTTCGGTCCCGGTGGGAACAATTTTGGTCCAGGTAGCAATGGTTTTGGTAGCGGCCCGAGTGGATTTGGTGGAAGTCCTGGAGCTTCTGGTCCTGGAAATTCTATTTACGCCAGCAACGGCGGTTATATTTAAAATGAAAATATTTATAATATATTTTTTATGAAATCCATTATTAATAAAGTAAAAAAACTAAGCTGTTTAAATACAATTTAGTAATTAGAAGATCAATTATACAAATAAAAAACTGTTTATTTTTAACTAAGATTATTTATTTTATTTATTTATTTTTGTTCTAATCTATGAAAAATTTAATAACTTCAACAATTTATAATTTTATTTATTATTATTATTTTTAATTCATTTAATTGAAACATTCAATGATCTTAATTTTTTAAAATAATAAAAGCTTAATTAAGGCGCACAAAAAATTAAAAATTCTTTAAAATTAACAACCTTGTTATGAATTCTTATTAAATTTAACAAAACAAATCACAATTATGATATGTATTTTTCTAGAAAAGTTAATTCGGATTTCAGGAAATATTAGCGACTTTTGAATTTTGATTATGATAAATATAAAGAAAAAGGTTTAAATCATTGCTATGAATCTTTTCATAAACCCGAATTAAAATTTCTTTAAGTAACACTTATTTAAAAAAAGGTTCAACTAACATCAATAAAACATAATACTGTCACATTGTTGAAAAGTTTGAATGGAAAACAAGAATCAACAGTAAACAAACAAAATAGTAAAATTGGGAGCAAAATTGTATGTTTGCAAATTATTCAACTGTTCATAATGTTCAATTGTTTTGCTCTATAAAGTGCTCTGTTCACTTGGTATCGCCCCAATTCTTCGGTAACATTCTACCAGGCCGGCGGATTTTTGAAGTTTTATTAAACGTTCAACTTCTTCTGGATCCATATCGTCATCTGGTTCTAAGGCCGGGTTTACCCTTCCATTTGACTCATCTTTACCGGCCATAGTTGCTGCACCGTAAGCTTTACCGTGAATAGAAGAATTCATCACTGACAACTGTTCCACATTA
>AGDA01038936.1:0-17863 GCA_000281935.1 Mengenilla moldrzyki | reverse complement strand
ATATATATATATATATAACACTAAAAAAGTATGTTAAAGAATTATAAAAAGTCCAAAAAACGACAAAATATAGCGCTTTACCCAGTTTTAATTTTGCAAAAAACAAAACAAGCATGAAAAAACTAAATACCTTAGCTTAAATTATTTGAGTTTTTCTTTTATTTTTCGCATAAAAGAAAGTTTATTTGACAAGCAGTCCGAGAAATAATTTTTTAAATTTTGAATTAAAGAAATCAGGTACATGCGGCTCGAATGTAATGTGAGTTTTATAACTTTTATTAGCAGTAATGTTTAACTCACAACTTAAAGGGGTTATTAAGCCATAATTACTGGACAATTAACAAACTATTAATAAATGCGAATTTTCAATGATCGCTTAAATATAACGTTTTTAGAACGGTATTTTCAGATGAATTTGCAAGTCGACAACTTTTCACAGCAATTAAGTTCACTTCCTTCCCTCGTGTCAGCATGTATCTTTAGGGCTGTATCATTTGCCATTATTTGATTAAAGTGTACTAAATATGGATTCAAGGCTTGATTATTTACGTTATCGTGTATTTGAATCTAAATGTTAACATTATCACTTAAGTATCTGCTTTACTAGGTGTTGGATTCTTTTCATTATCCGCTTTGCTAATACATATGTGTTTTGTTATTTCTAATAAGTTAACTAAGTTTTATCAAAATTGTATTTAAAATTAATTTTTCCACTCATAACAGAACTAATAGAAATAAAAATTATAACTAATTAAAGAATTTAAAGATAAGAGCCATATGCAACTATAAAATATTTGTTTTTTATACACACCCGTTTAAAAAAATAATAACTCACATAATTCATCTGTGGATAAATCTAATTTGTGTTAACTGATTTCAATAAAGCATAAATTATTTTTTAAATTTATTGTAAACAGTATTTATTAAAGTTTTTAAAAAACATTAGACTATAAGTATTTTATTACTTTTTGTATGCGAAATTATAACTGTAGAAACTTAATATCAACGTCTAATGAGTAAAAGTATATCAAATTTAGAGCAAAATTTCAATTATATTTATTGATGAAAACGTTTAGTTTTATAAAATTGGGTATTAAATATTTTGTAAAGGTACAAATTTATACAGGAATTCTTATTTACATCGTTTATGTAGAAAACAGCTTGAATTATTAATTTATACTCATTTACTTTTGATTACTAAGACTCTCATCAATTATATTAATGAAAGCTAAACATAATGTTGATTAGCTACCATGAGATTATTTGTAAATTACAAATTGTAATATAAACACTAATAAAAAAACTAGACGAAAAATTAGTTATCAATAAGAGTTGGTCTCTTAAAGCTACGGGTATTTCTCAGTTATAGTAGCAGTTATTTGGGCATAGACTTAGTTTAACAGATCAAAAGTGACCAAATGACAAAAATTGCTTTTTCGACTCACCATAACTTTTTACTCCCAATAAATTTAGTGATGAGACCTTTTTTGTCACTGTTAAAAATGAACTGCTTAAAATAAGAAGAAAAATACTTATTCTAAGAATGCGATTTTCCACTATATGTGACAAGTGTTTTTTCTTCTAAAATTTAATACAGCGTTAGTCTTAAACGTTTCTTCTCAAAACTAGTGAAACTAGTCGTACAATTAAAAAAAATTATAAATATAAGATTAAAAATACTTAATTTAAGAAAAACTCTTCTTATTTTAAGACTAAAAATCTTGTAAATTTAAGAACAATTTTTTCCAACTTTAAGGAAAAAGATTCTTATATTAAGTATTAGAAACCTAAATTTTGGAAGAAAAATACTTGTCACACCATGAATATAATTTTCTCCTAAAATTAAGCACTCATTTTTGAAAGTGGCCTTTTATGACTTCTAAACGATCAAATTATACTTACAAAAAATATGAAGAAACAGTCTCTGATAAAAAGTTACAATTTTACCCCCTCATTTATGCCCACTTATTAAATAGTTTGGCATAACATATCATTCTAGCATTTTGGAAGCAGTTTAATAAACCATAGGTTGTGAATTTAAAAAAAGTTAAAATTGCACCCTTGTGTGCCCACAGATGTACAATATAAGCATAGAGACGTACAATCGATGCACTTTTGTCCCCTTCTAACGATCTGGCTCTTGTCTTAATGCTTTGTGAATTTCCAATTTTTAAAGAAATTCTTCTTGAAACATGTTTGCACTTCAGCGAGCAAAGCATTATTATCAACCCCTTTTTCTACCCTTTAACAACAGGCTAGTTTTTTGGCTGTCTGACTTATATTTTAGTTTCTTGAAACTTTTCGAATTCCGAAAGGATTACCCTTGCATCTCAAAATACAAGTTGTTCAAGCCAGCTCAGTCTAATATTCTTTTTTTTTCAGTTTAGAAGCCGAAATTATATTTTATCAACACTTTAAGGATTCATTATTTCTTATAAAATTAATGAAAACTGGTAATTCTTTTCAGTTTATATATGAACTTACGTACATTTTTATAATGTGTCGTTACTTGACAACACTGCACACCATGTATGCTCCAATCAAATTCCAATCTCAGATTTCAATCGTGATTAATTTTAGCGATTTAAGTAGTGTTTTATATCGTTCGATTCGAAGATATAGAAACAGTTAATCCTTTAATGATGAGTACAATCAGTATTTTAAGTACGATCGATTTCTCAAAACGAACACTTTGCATTGTGACCGGTGCTTCGAAAGGAATCGGATACGAAATCTCAAAGCAAGTCGCTGCTAAACTTACTCAACATTCCACTCTTATTCTCATCTCCAGATCGGAAATCGATCCAACTGTACTTAGTACCATGGCCACTGCGGATGCCATTGCTACTGCTACTACTAGTAATTCCACCGAAAGCCCGAAAATCATTCCAATCCGCATTGACTTAAGCTCCATTAAACTGCACACTGAATTCATTGATCTTATTTTCAAAGACAATATTCCAAATCCGGATATATATGAGAACGTTGTAGTGTTCCATAATGCTGGTCAAGTGGGCACTTTAGGCAATTGTTTGAATTTTTCGGATCGTGAAATCTGGCGCTCGTATTATGATCTCAACTTTTTTTCAGCCGCTTTACTTAACGCGGCAGTAATGGCTACGTTCGTGGCCCATACCGTTTACTTGATCAACATAAGCTCGTTGTGTGCAAAAAGAGCTTTCGGTGATATGGCGCTGTACTGTTCGGTGAAAGCGGCTCGATTACTGTATTTCGAAACGTTGGCACTCGACAGACCCGATGTCTTAGTACTGAACTATTCACCGGGCCCCGTTAAGACGGCAATGCTTGACGAAGTGCTGGCTAACATTTCGAATGCTGAAACGAAGGCGTTATTCCAGAAAATGCAAGATGAACATGCCGTTTTGGAGCCAGAGCAGACTGTGCAAAAACTCATGTCCATTTTACAATATACCGGCTTCCAAAGCGGCCAGTCAATTGACTACTTCGATTTAATTTTCTTTTCTAATTATTTTCTTTTCTAATTATAATCGTTAATATGGTGCTTTAAAATTATAGTTTATTAATAAAAAAGTAAATTTCTTCTAAATATTCGATATTATTTGCCTCCTAGATGGCTTGTCATTGGGAACTAAGTCCAGTTTTCGTTTTAGTTGATTTCTTCTACGACATGTATCTTCCTTTAATAATTACTACAATGATCACGATCAATTTTCTTGTTCCAATCCATTTCGATGTTACATTCGATAATGGCGAAACGTTAACAGTGCCAAGTACGGCGGGAAATTCGGCTGACTCTGAATTAACTGTACACAGTAGTATTCAAATAGATTGACGTCAAAACGAGATAAAATTTACAACGTCCACTTAAATTGACTCGTTAAATTTCGAAAGTGTAAAAAGAAACATCTCCGTTTCGTAAAAATCAGATTTCAAATTATCCACACCCTTGCCAATTTAACATTTAATTAAATCCTTTGAGAATATTACCTTATTTCAGAACCGTATAAAAATAGGAAAACAACCAAAGGCTTCTATTCACTAATCGCAGAACACCGCCAAAAATGTTCAATAAAATAAGCTTAATGTTTATCTGGTGCTTGTTCATTTGGACACTTATTGTTTCGGGAACAGAACATGAGCCTGATGAAAACTTAAAAACAATGGTTATGAACTTTTACACGAAGCGTAATTTGGCTTCTTTGATGCGACAGCGTAACAATCAAAAGCAAAAGCCGCAAACGTCTTTAGCGCCGTACGATAATGCAGCCGACTACAAGAGGAACATTCAAGCGATCAAGGCGAAAAGTGCCGGCAAGCGGTACGATTTTTGGTACCAAGACGATGACTACTTAGATCCTGATGGTTACACAGATTACGAATACGACGATCAGCCCTATTACATACGTAAAAAATTTCTGGGTATATTATTAATTATGTTTATTAATGAAAAAAATTAATAATTAAAATCGAATGCAGGTCGCTTGCCGAAAATGGGACCATCAAAAACAAAAACTACGGCCAAGAACTCATGGATTTAAAATTACGAAATTCTTTCTCTTTTTTGTATTTTTTAAAAATGTATTAAGAAAAAAAGAAATAAAAAGAAAAACATGTATTATTAATAAAGTATAATAATGACAAACAGGACATAAATCAGAAAAATCTGAAAGCCGCCAAAGAAACCGGCATTTTGACCACCTAAGTGAACGCACAATAGAAACATTGTCACCTGTAAAAATGATCAAAGAACCTACACCAACCTTCCAACTTGACTTGTTGATGACTACAAAAGAATTGAAATTAAAAAGCTCCAAAAGAGAAAAACTTCAACAACGAAGCTAACATAAAAATATCATGCAGCCAACGATCTTACAAAATGAAAATCTTTAATCGATCTTAATCGACCCGATCACCGCACACATGCACGTACCAAACTTGCCCTCTCCACAAGCGACTACCCTAATTTTCGCCGGCTCCAACCAGTCTCTCTAAAATAGCACAGTAGATTAACACTACCGATACATGTGTATATGAAACTAAAAAGCACACAGCGAACTGTAAATAAGTACATGGGAAAAAGCAGGCGGTATTTACGCTATATACCTTACCACGTAGCTTATCGACCATCACCATTACCGTCGCGTTTCGCAACTTAATCGATCAGTAAATAGTGTGCTGTTGAACGCTCTAAGTTGTATAAGTGCCTTCCTTTCTAAATGTCACCGTACTTTACCGGCTATCCTTTTCAAGGTACAGTCCAAACATATTTGCTTAGATTAAGTTAAGCTACGTAAATACTAATGTAAATTGACAGACTGTTAAAAGGTTTTTTTAGCATAAAAGAAGCTCATAAAAACTTGGGGGCTTAAGTATTGCTCTTTTCCACTGAAGTAAAAAACTTTTCAGACGTTTTCTTGGTACACTTTGTTACTTCTATATCTATTGTTCGCATATCGCTACTAAGTTTATATTATTACATACTGTATTCGGCGAACAATGAAATCTCATTTATACTCCATTTAAAAGTTATAGGAAATCATTTTCCGAAAAATTATTAAATTAGTTTTTAACGTAAATTGGTTAGGACAAGGACGTGTCAATCAACTTGGCGGCGTATTTATCAATGGTAGACCTCTTCCGAATCACATTCGACTGAAAATCGTGGAAATGGCGGCAGCCGGAATACGGCCGTGTGTTATTTCGCGTCAGTTGCGTGTTTCACATGGCTGTGTGTCCAAGATACTGAACCGTTACCAGGAGACGGGCAGTATACGTCCAGGTGTGATTGGCGGCTCGAAACCGCGCGTTGCTACCGCACAAGTTGAGGCATATATTGAAAAGTATAAACGCGAACAGCCGGGTATATTTTCGTGGGAAATTCGAGACCGGCTTATTAAGGACGAGATTTGTGATAAAAACTCGGCTCCGTCTGTGAGCTCGATAAGTCGGCTATTGCGTGGCTGCAATAAAAAATTCGATGATAGCGAGCGCAAAAATCATTCTATAGACGGAATCTTGGGCTCTTATGATGAAGAGAATGATTCGGAAACGGAATCCGAACCGGGAATCCCATTGAAACGAAAACAGCGTCGGTCCAGAACCACGTTTACGGGCGAGCAATTGGAGGCTTTGGAACGATCTTTTGCCCGTACCCAGTATCCAGACGTGTACACGCGTGAAGAGCTGGCACAAAAGACTAAACTGACTGAAGCTCGGGTCCAAGTATGGTTCTCGAATCGGAGAGCCCGACTTCGTAAACAGCTCAATTCTCAACAGTTAGTAGCTACCAACGGACATCACCACCAGTACAGTCAGCCAAGTCCAGTAACCGATCCATTAATGGTCTCATACCATACGAATAACTGGGCGACACAAAATTACGCTACTTCAAATTCGAATACATACCTTAGCTCTGGACTCATAGCTCCAACGTATGAGAGCCAAACGGCCGCAAACGCTTACAACTTAATCGCACCGTTGCAACCGCAAACGCCGCTCAGCTCATTATTGGTACCGACAACTGGTACACCTGCAGCTACTAGTTCCTCTACGATTTCATCGTCGTTCAATCATGCTTTGAATCAGTGGCCGGGCGGCAACAGCAGATCGAAATGTCATGAAATTCATTCGACTTGGAACGGAGGCGCTAACAATTCCGATAATTATAACAGGTATATAAGATATAGAGATGATTAAGCTTAACAAATCGCTTAACGCATTCGTTCAACACTTTCCTTTTGATTTCTTCAATTTTCTCATTTCTTTCAAATAAATCGATGATTCGCCGGAGGCGTTCGAATTTCTCGCTTGTTTTAATTCGACAAGAGCTTAGATTTATTAATCTCAAATAAAATTAATCGATTTCAATTTGTTATAAAAAAATTCAATACTTTTTCCATTTTTAATGCCGTTTATCCCATATTTTAAAAAAATCCTTTAACTCCTTTAAAAACTAATAGAAATAATAATTAGAAGCATACATTTTACAAAGTTTAAAGACATGTAACTAATATTATACAAGCTTAAGATTATGATAAAGTCATTAAAATTTTTGTAATCTACTGATTTGTGCATAGTATAAATTTAATTGTTTGATTTGGTTGAATATACAGCTACTTTGGTGGTAATATTAGTTAAAACTTGTTGCTGTCTATTATGTGTTTTAATTACTACACCTCTTAATCTTTAATTATTAAAAAATTTAAACTTTAAACATGACTACTACATCAAATTAATTTAAAATCTTTGAAGTTTTAAAAGTTTAAATTTTAATGCAAGTTATTAAAATTTACCCTAAAAATTTTAATTAAAATTATGTTTATTAATAATTGTAATAAAATTTATTGAAATTCAGCATAATTATTTAATTATAATTAATTTGTTTTTAATTTTTAGCTCGCTCTTTAAGAAGTGTTACTAATCTGAAATATTTTTTATCAGAATTTATATTTACTATCAATATTTTATCAATTTATATTACAATGAAAACAAATAATAAGAAAATTTAAATATTTACCTAATTTTTTTAACAAAATATTTTTTTTGTTATGTGTTTAAAAAAATAGGTAATGTCTCTCATAGCAGACCTTATGAAATTTTTGGAAAAATCAACAGATTTTTTAAATAATTGGATTTGCTTAAATTCTTTGGCATTAAAACATATTATAACAACTAGTTTAAATTAAAATTAAAAACAGCCATTTTATTTTTGCTCACTTTTTTATAGTTAGTAACGATTTAATTAAACTTCTTAATGAAATCTACATAAAAGAGTTCGAGCTAAGCTTAATAATTGTTAATTGTTAAACAATTGTTAATTGAAACCTCTTATTAAGCTTTTAGTATTTTTTATTAATTTGAAAAAACATCGGTAGTATAAAAAACAAAAATTAGCAATTATTATCTTGAAAAAAGTAACATAAATATAATTAACAGTCATTAAAATTATAATTGTTCATTTTTAAGATAACTCTTTATTCTTAAACAATTTTTTCATTTGATCTTAATTTTGAAACTCTATTTTTTACGCATGTAATTTTAATAATTTTAACACCATAAAAAATTCAGTAAATTAATGAAATTTTGATAAAAATTTTATTATTTTGAAAACTAGTTTCCATTAATATTTTTCTATTGGTAAAAAAATTAAAATTTTTAAATACTAATTTAAAAATACGAACTATCATTTTGATTAAAAAATTGTTCTTATTTTGAGAATAAACAATTTATAGTTTTTATCCAAAGCTTTGGTACACATTAAATGTTTTTATTAAAATTATAAAATATTTATCTATGGATTTTAACCTTAATTTATTTTACCAATTTAATATTCAGTTAATTTTCTAAAAAATTCATTTCAATAATTAATAAATTTAAATCATATTAAATTAATATGTTCTAAACTCAACAACGATAATAAAAAATATTACATTTATTAAAATAACTTTTATTTTTATTACCAACTTTGTTTTTCTCATGACATATTGTTACTCGTAATTTTGAAACGTGAAATCGTTTGGTAGATTAAAATTTGTTTACATAAATATTGATTTTTTTAAAAAAATTAAATCAATTTAATAAATTTAATACTTCTTAAGAAAAACATGAATAATTACATATTTTTTTAACTTAATTAATCCCACTATTAGACAAAAAAAACCCCGAAATACAAGTACACTCCAAGTAAAGAGTAGTTGGAACAAATACAAATTTCA
Source organism: Mengenilla moldrzyki (assembly GCA_000281935.1). Classification (NCBI taxonomy): domain Eukaryota; kingdom Metazoa; phylum Arthropoda; class Insecta; order Strepsiptera; family Mengenillidae; genus Mengenilla; species Mengenilla moldrzyki. The sequence goes on along the minus strand of AGDA01038936.1, from coordinate 9,167 downwards.
CAATTTTTGCAAACCATTCTGTGATATTTAGAATAAACAAAAATTTGATTATTTTAAAAAAGCTTTTTTGCTACATAGTGAACTTTTTCCGATTTTTCTAAATTTTCTCTTAAAAGCATATTGAATCTATTTGTTGTACTTTTTTTCCTGGGTGTATCATTTTGTAAATACTTCAACGCAACATATAATAAAAATGCTCTAATAAAACATGCGCTGATAAAAATTGCATACGTTGTATTAACAATTTTTAATACTTGCTTAATTATTTTCATAAAAAAATAGCTTTCTTAAGAGTTTCAAAAAGTTTATTTATTTGAAAGTAGTTTAATTTATAATGTAGAAAAAAAATTTCTACCCTCTAGAATGGTTCTAATAACTAAATTTTTAATTATGAGTATATGAATACAACCTTAAATATAAATATTTTCAGTCACAAAATCTTCAAATAACTTTTTGTTATTTAAAAAGTATGAATTAAGTTATTTTAAATTTAGGGGTGAGAAGAGAATTTTATCATTTGTTAAAAATATTAATATCTCTTCTACTGTAAACATTACTTGCATTTCGATGTAAAGAGTCAAAGAAACATGACTCTCATTTTAACTTGAATAACTTTCTAAAAGCAGTTGAAATGTTTTAATGAATGATCCGAGTGTGGTAGAGGATGAGGATGTACTTTCTGGAAAATAGAAAAAATTTTTAGTAACTTTTTTGAATTTATTTGTGAAAACATGTAATCTGTTTAAAATATCACATGAATGTAATTTTTCTGAGGTTGGGGGTGAACTTTTCCAAAACCTAAAAAATATGTTTTCGATCAATGCTTTTTATAAATTTGGTAGAACGGTGTTCTATTTAAAATATCACATATTGGCTAATTTTTGAAGCCTAAAATGAACGTTTCGCATCCAGTATTTTTTTAAATGTTATTTTTTAATGTTACACTCGCAAAAAAATCGATAATTGAACTCATGTAAAACTTTTTTTAAGAAAATATATCTAAAATTAATTGTTATAGTCTCTTTTAATCTTAAACTGATATTAAGTGTCTAAAGTGTGTCTTAAACTCGACTCTGTATAGTGAAGTTTATTTTACGACTTCCTTTTAGCTAAAAGATATCTAAATCTTATCTATTTTATAAGTAAAAAACAAAAAATTGTATAAAAAATTAAATTCTCCTGCATGACTAAATTGTATCTAAATTACTCTCGAAATTCCCATGCTTGAAGAATAAAAAAAGATATCTTTTAGACGATTTAAGATCAATTTTAGTCTCGTTTTAGACATAAAATGTCCTTCAAGAAATTAGCAGAAATTCAGATACTACAGGTAACTATTTGAATTTGAACGAAATTTCATTTTATGAAGACAAATATCTTAAACTTTTTAAAGTTTCTTATACTTAAAACCACAACATGTATGTCATCGTATACTGAGAGAGAAAAAAAATTCTCTTAAAAATAAAGATGACAAAAATTTTTCATTAAAAATTAAAAGAAAACATATTTAAAATAACGATAATTTAACATATTTTAGTCAAATTTAATTGAATTTTCCATAAATTCGTAAAGAAACTTTTCGATATCGTTAATTTGAAAAAAAAAATCCAGTGTATATTTTGGAAATCAAAAGATAAAAAATTATTACAGTGTAATAATAAATTTGATTTCGATTCCTTATCAAAATTTTCGCCCAATAGTCGAAGATCTTTATATTATTTAGTTAACAGAATCAAGAAAAACATTGTTACAAAAAGGATTGAAAACATTAACTTCGTCAAAATTGGTAAAGATTATATGTATATTTTTATATTTTTACGTTTAGTTTATATTTTTCAGCACTAAAATTACAATTTTTAAAATAATATCAAATTCAATAATGAGAAATTATATTCTTATTTTGAAAAACTTTACAACAAATTTTTCATTAATATAACATATGTTTATGCACTTTTAACTTGCAGAGCAATAGTAAATTTAAGAAGAAATTATTTTATTTTTGAAGAAGAGATTTTGTTTTAAATAAAATCGCAACAAGCACACCGTTTATATATTTAATTAAAAATAAATGTTAATTTTATAACAGATGAAACTAATTATTTTTTAACCAATTTTTCGATGCTATGTATTAAAACAAAATCCAAACTTTTTAAATATATCTTTTAAATTTATTAAATCTTATATTAAGTATTAAAAAATACTAAAAATTTTCTTCGATTTTTTTCTGTTATGAATACCTACACATATAATTTCTTTATTTATTTTTAAATAGATATATCTATTTGAAGTTAGAATAATTTGAGTTATGTTATTAAAAACACGTATGAATATACATTTTTTTTGCTATATAAGTACACAAATACTAATATAAAGCACATTTTTACTAATTTTATAATACTTTTTATAAAATTAAAATTACTTATACTATAGTCACAAATCTAAGTAGAAATTTTTATTCATGTAGTAATTAAGTTTTTTTTCTAAAAAAATATTGAATTGTCTTAAGTAAATAATTAATATAAATTTAAAATTGTTATTATCATTGAAAATAATTTTTAAATTATTATTCGTTGATTTTTCATTTTTCCACTAATACTTTATTTACTTACTGTTTATTAGTAAATTTTATTTATAAAAGTTTACAACGCATACAAGAAAATATTGACATTTATATAAAGCTCTCTAAAAAAACAATAAACGGGTTAGACTGAACAGAAGCTTAAAGAAAATGCTAAAAATTCAATAAAACATTTATTAACAAATCATCTTGGAAGCAAATCGACATTGCTATAAAAATTTCAAAACCGTGATATAAACGTATGCATAAATAATTCGCTATTTTCACAGATTTTGAACCATCAGTTATTTTTTAAAAAGTCAACATAGGGCGAATAGTTACATAAATTTATTTCTATTATTTTAAAGCTTATTTAAGAAGAGAAAACGTATCATTTTTTTAACTTTATATATGCACAGTTAATTGATTATAAATATTATAGTTTATTTTAAAAGTTATAATAAAAGTAAATATATTAGGTTGTTTTAGAATAATGTACCTTTGTGATAAAAGGAAATGAATTATTTAATTAAGTAAATGTATTTGATTCAATACTTCTTATTGACAGAAATATTGTTATGGGTTGTACAGTTTGTACTTGACTTTGCCAGACATTATTTTGTATAATGATTGAGAGCCTTTATAGAATTTAGAGTTACGAAAATTGACTACTTTTGTAATGAATAACTTAGAGTATGTTTAGATTTACAAAGTATAAAAAGGTATTAACAATGTGTACGATCTTTTCATTTGTTCAGTGTAAACCTAATTTTCTGAAAAATTCTCTTTCAACAAAATAATATATTTAAAAAGGCAGAAAATTTGATTGATTTCTTCTCTCTTAAAAAAAACAAACAAATATAAGAATACACATCTGAAACTGGTCTTCGAACATTTTGATACCAAAACTAATCAATCAACTGTTTTATGACCGAAATCGATCGAGCTAAAGATTTTAAAAAAACACAAGTGTATCCCAAAAGTCTCGGTATGATTTCGAACAGAATAAAGACTCGAACTCGCCAAATTCGGCAAAACTTCAAACACCAAGCTAATAAAAACTGTACGCATAAGGATCGAATAACAGCAAATACGAACCGTCTGTAAAACCTCAAATTTGTCATAAAACGTAACTTGAGACAAAGAGCTCTTGCCGCAAGTTAAAAAAGTGTTGAAAATGTGTAGTGTCGCATTAAAAATCTGACAATCGCATGTTTTTTATTTTTTTTTAGTTTTTTCACCAGTGGCGGAGCGAATTCAACATTTGCTGCGGCTGCTGCGGCAACCGCTGCCGCAAACGCTACCGAGGCCAAATCCGGCTACCCGTACGTTGGCTCGATTGAAATGTGTGCTAACAGAGTCCACTGACGTCCGGACAACGGCACTGCTTGTACATAGTAAAAAATTGTGTCTTATACCAAAAATGTGCAGCTGAAAATATTTTTTGTACAAAAAGGCCTAAATAAATTACTAGTTTTTTACGTAAAAACGAAGGAAAAACCAGAACGAAAACCAGAAATTTGTTTGTTTCCTGACTTTGATTTTTGATGCTGATCGAATTTTTTCAAGTCACGCTTATTTAGTTCCGCTTAACGTTTTCCTATGTAATTTTTTGCAGCTTGTGCTCGTTCTAAAGAAAGCGTCCGTCATCAGCAGCCTCGGTGTCTTCGATGTCATCGAAGCCTTCAGCGTGTTCGCCAAGTCGCCAGTATTAGCGTAGTCGTGTACAAATTTAAAACTATTATAAAAGAAAATGGCTTTTTTACAACTGGCAACCAACCACAGCTGCCTATCGAACCAGCTACTACTTTGCATCAATTACAACCAATATTGTTAAATGTTCAAGGGTGCAACGAAAAATCGAGCCAGAACCCCAAATTTATTATCGCTATTACCATTATTATGATTCCAGTTCAAGTCTTTACATGGCTTATGTGTTATTTTTCCGAAGTGAATAGGGTGGCCAAGCTTGATACACAAAAAGCTTACATTTCAAATGGGACCAAACAAAAATACGTACTTTATACCCTATACCCTATACCCTATACTGATTCTATATATATGCAAAAAAAACGAATGCATATTGCATCTTTATGCCTGTATATATGGGGTATAATAATCGCGAACAAAACACGTGGAAATTAGCGTGAAGTGTTTCGAATCGGTTCCCAAAAGAGAAATAGAAAAATCTTATTCATTCAGCAGTCATTTTGTGTCGTTTTTTTTAAAGTTAGCATTACTACTATAAAAAAGTTCGCTTTTTGTTATCTGAGACCTATATGATAATAAATCACGAGAAATATTTTTTATTACTTTGGTGGTCCCTTATCTCTCTTTCTCCAAGTCCTCTAACGAAGTTTCTGTTTTTTGCTCTTTTGCTTCGAAATTTGTTAACATAGAGAAAAAAGCCGTTCAAATTTTTTATATTGATCATTAATAATGCTTAGCGTTAATAAGGAAGTCAGTAAAGACTTTACTGACGTTTCTCAAATAAAGCCTCCTTTTCGCGTCCACCAGTAATAAATAACTAACTTTCCCATTTATTTGCATAATATTTCTTTAAATAATAAAAGTTCGATTTTTAAGCGAAAAACGTAGTTCGTATATTCATTTTCAAAAACTATTGTAATCGAGTTAATTTTTTATGTAAAATCACACTTGATCAACATTTTATAATATACGTTTATTATATATTTTTCTAAACAATTATCGTTATGAAAATCGTTGATTTTCTTAATAAAACTATAGAGTTATGGATAAGTTTGGACACGTTTTAAACAGTTTTTTAAAAGTATAATGTATAATCATTTCTAGCAATCAATTCTATAATGTTTATATACAATTTTTAGTTATTTTTTCTATACAGAATAAATACTTTTCTACAGTAGAAAAAATTTTTACTTTGGGACTAATAAAAAAGTTTTATTTTTATGAAAAAAAATTATAAATTTAGCACAAATATATTTAAAATTGATATCTGTGTACTAAAATTCCACAAAATAAGTATATTTACAAATGTTTAAATAATATAGAGGTATATGTCCCATAGTTAAGTAGATTTATACTTGAACCAAGTAGAAATTTTCATCAATGTAGAAAACTCATAAAAAGCATATGAATTTGCTTCATTTTTAATTATTTAAATTTATCGCAGTGACGTAGTGACGGAAAATGGCGTGGAATGGCATCATGCCTCAGGCGCTGCTCAAAAAGAGGTGCCAAACAGTCTACAAAACAAAAAATTCCTGAAAATTTTTTAGTGTTTTTATATTTAATTTCTAGAAAATATATCAGAAATTTAATGACAATATAATATAATTAAGTTTATTTAAATTTTTTTACAAGCTTTATCTACAGGCTTTGTTAACCGAGCTTTCTTTCTCATATAAAATTACTAAAACACTTTTAATTTACGGTCTACTATTAGTATTTAAATTAAATTTTTTCATATTAGAATTTTTGAACACGCCCAAGACGTTGGGCGTTGAACTTAAATTATGAAAATTATTTTTGCCCACATGCGCTTTAACGTTTGCAAATTTTTCTGAAAAAATAACAATTTAAACCATAAGAAAATACAGGTTTTTTTTAAATTTTCATTATTTTTAATAAAATTTCAATGCTTTTTTGCTATTTGTATTAAAATAAATACTATTTAATAACGCTATTTTTATAAAAATAAATGTTATCAAATTCCACTACTAACTGTAATAAATATTTGCAGTGTACGAAATATATTTACACAAAAATCGTGCATGCAAAATTTATACATAGCAATTAGTCCTATTAGTGTATTACAATCATATTATGTATTTCGTTAAATATAATAAATTTTTGTTTTTTTCGTTGTTTTATAACTGTGTATTTTTGAAATATTTTTTTATACGTATGTAAAATAAAAGTATCCTTTGAAATAATTGTAAATGATCATACACGTTTTGAATTTTAGTCTTGTTTCTTCAACTACATTTTTTGTCTAAAAACCTAGCTTAAGTCTATGAATTTATTTACTTATTAATTTACGAGTATATTTTATGCACAATCTTATATAGTTTTCGAATAGGGAACGCTAAAAGTATATTGTGCCCTAGACGCAAATTAAGCTCACTACGCCACTGTATAAAAATAATCGTATAAAATATGTGATTAATCGTATAAAAATATATGATTAAAAATCGAGCATTATACTGTTACATATTTAAATAGTCTAAATTTAGCTTAAAATCTACGAATAATTCATTCGTCTATGTTACGTATAAAAAAAGTATATTGAGAAAAATTGTTTGTCTATTTAACATAAAAGTTTGTAAAAAAGGTGACAACCAAGCAAACTTAACTTGTTTTCATCATCACTTTTCGCTAATTTATATAACAATATAGTTATTTTTAAACATTTTCTACTACAAACAACATTTTTTCAACATGGATAAAAAATTCTATTTATATTTGGGACTAGTATAAAAACTTTTATTTTTATAAAAAATATCATAAACTTTAGTAAAAATATACTTGAAATTAACATTTATATACTTATATAACAAAAAATAAGCATATTTAAACGTGTTTTTAATAACATAACTCTACTTGATCCAATTTTAAGTAGATATCAACCTAAAAAAGAAATAAATAATTTTATCTGTGAAATGATTTGCCAATTCTTTACCTTAAGGTGTAAAAGTCTTAAAATTATTTATATAAATTGTTATTTAAAATTACAAGTATTTTACTTATAGCAGCCTTATCTATTAAATAACGCAAATTTAGATAATCTGATATATCATTTATACTACATGGAATAGTGTTTGAAATTAGTTAGAAATGATTTCAAAAAAATTTCGTATTTTAGAAAGAATGAAGCAGTTTGAAATTAACAAGTTAAAAAACAATTTATTTATTCAACAGTCATTGCTATATTAGTAATTTATGAGGGTTGAAAAATAAAATGAAATTGATTCGTAACCCTTTTTTTTATATTTTTGTAAAACTAACAGTTTCAACCCTCGTATAAAAACGAAATCAACTGTTTTGAAGCGTCCATAGGTAAAAGAACAAAAAAGCGATCCTAGCCGGAAAAATAGCACACTTTTTAGCCACTAAAACCCTTAGCGAATATTCTTATAAAAGATATTTTCCAGAAAATAATGTAATTTTCATGGATCTAAAGTGATTCTTATTTAACGAAAAAATCGATTGTTCTGAGACGAATTTAGCGAAACTGCATCGAATCCCTTAACCAAATTTTCAATCGTCACAACTTCTCAATTTTCGCTCGAAAATGTCGAACTTGAAAAAAACTTCAATTGAGATAATACGTTTCATTGTACAGTTATTACGTGCGTGCAAATTTCATTTTTACGCTAATTACACGCGAGAAAGTAAAGACTAGAAAAGCGGCAAGTTTGTAGATATGTATGAGATTTTGTTATATTATTATGTTGTTATTATTTCGGAATATGTACTTTTTCTTATTATTGCTGTTATTATTTCGTTGTAATCGAAAGTTCGGTTCGTGCATTTGCTCATATAGTTTTTTATATATTTTTTTACAATTTTTTCGCAATAATCATAATTTTTGTTTTTACATTCCTGACGAAATGAAGCACACACATACACACACATTGCGGCATTTACACCTCTACAAAGGAACTTTTTGTTATTGTTATTATAAGAAAATTAAATTACGAAAATCGCTAAATAAAACGAGCAAAAAAACAAGTTTTGCTCTTTTCGCTCGCAAGCTCATCCGTCTTTTAGCCATTCTTCTTGGTCTGCTCCGGTATATTGTTTTGGTGGTTCGTTTCCCGAAATCAATAACAATAAAAAAGGCCATTGATTGTTAAAATAAAGGTAAGAAATTGAAAAAGAATCCGTTTAAGAGAAAAGTATCACGTTTGTCGGCAAAGCTCATACGTGTAGTACCGTGACGTGTATGCGTCCACAGCGCACAGGATCACGAGAAATATATACGCGTGTTGACAGATTATTGCGGAAACCTAGCTCCGGGTGGTCCATGGACGCATTCATTCATTGCTGCATTCATTCAAACATATATTGGTCATTATCCGGCTATAGTCAAGAATATATTTAAGATTATAGAAGAATTACGATAACAATTGTCCAAATGTGGCTCTTCTTCTTTTTCTTAACTAACAAATTTTACAATACGGATAATTGAAAATAAAAATTATTGAAAATATTACATGGGTATATATATATGTATATATATCTTTGAATGAAAAGAAAGAAAACTTTTGTGTAATGAGATAAAAAAAGCCGCCTTTTTAGAAATTTTGCCGACAAAAATATCTATCTTTGGGAAGTGCATAATATTAAAAATGAGAAGTTTATGATTTTTTCCATTTTTTTGTTTTTTAGTTTTTTATAAAAAACAGCATATTATTTTATTTATCCATATACCTTCTGTAATTCTAAAACATACATCTAATTATATTCTTGACTCAACTTAACTTCATATTAAACTTTACTATAGCAAGTCCGATGTTTTCTTTAATATTTAACAAACATTTAAGAACAAAAAATTAACATTTTTTATATCTAACTTTGATTAAAAACAAGTACGTTAGACGCCGAATATTTTTAAAAACATGAA
>AGDA01038930.1:0-18013 GCA_000281935.1 Mengenilla moldrzyki | reverse complement strand
TTGGAAAAAATTAGTCCTAAATGTCTATAGGTTGTTTTTAATAATTTAGACTATTTGGCCCAATATCACGTTCGCAACCTGTACCTGAATTTTGCATGTTGATTTTCAAAAATTTTTAGAAAAAAACTCACCTCATAGAAAGAAAATTTTTTTTTGCGATTCGACAGGTAACTCAAATATTTTATTCTGAGGTATTTAGATTCTCTGTACTAGCTATACTCTCGACTACAACTCGTCCATCCTGACCATGAGCGCCCTCGCTCATCCAAGGCTTCATATGAGCGGCAGAAACTATACCCCTATAGGGAATTTGCGTCAGCTGATGGCCATTTGGATCTTCGATTTCGTATCTCTCGTTATTAAATACTCTGTTTCGCATACGGACCTTTAAATTTGGGTAGTAATTTTTGATTCAACCCCGGTTCTATGACAACATTTTTAACCATTACGAAATCACCAATTTCATAACGCATTGGAATCTTTCGGCGGCTATTACAATTAATCTCATTCTACTTCTGCGTATGTCTTGAGGTTTCAGAAGCGTGATTTCGAAGTGACTCAAGGGTTTCTCGATCATAGTCATCGAGAATTGCTTTTAAAGCCATACTAACGGAATCGTTTTGACTTACACTATAGAGTAACCGGCTGGGTGTGGTATCAATAGAGCGATACCACGTATTATTGAGCGCAACCGATCTGGATAATCTACGTGTTAAACATAGAACCGTTCATTAAAGAATTATTTCTTAAAATTTTTAACAGTTTGTGAGACAAAAGATAAAGGGACGTTTGTCTAAATAATTTCTTTTGTTTTAAAAATAAATTAATTCCTTAAGTTCAAAATATTTACTTGCATGTACTTAAAATATATTATGGTTGTTATAAATTTATTGTTCGAAATTTCGAAACGAACATTTCCAAGGGACTACCAAAAAACACACTTGAAATTTATTTCCAGTGTTTATTTTAAAGGATTATTTTTATGGCTAAAGAAACGTGTTTCGTTTTCGAAAAACCCGGGCTAGTTTTAAAATTGTCATCCTGTATATATATAAGCAATTGCGGATAAGTAATTAAAAAATTTACTCTTAAATGCACTTTTACTTTTTTTTTGTTTAGTTCGACACAGTTTTAACAAAATATATTATTCTTTTTTTAATTTAAGGTTGAATGTCGCAATGTCTATTGGCAAGTTATTATTGCGGCAATGCGGCTGGCTAGCGGTCAATGTTTTGATGATTTGCTATCATTGGCCGTCTTGTCGGTTGAATTGAGTCGTGGCCAAATATCTAAGAATGAAGCAATCGATTTGATTCGGATACTTATGCCTGTTTTACGAGAATCAGAGTCGGAAAACCGTTTACTTTCCGTAACTAAAATATCTGCTCATTTATTACGGTTTGAATCGTTGCAATTGCCGATGGAATATTCCGGCCAGTTGATTCGTTTCAATCTATCGGTATCAAACCTTAATTGCTATTTGTATTTCGTGGAAAACACGATTCGCTGTTCTGTCTTCGAAAGTCATGTTTTACCCCACTTCCTAAAATTTTGTCAAACGTTGAATTTTAATGAAACTTCGTTGCGGATTTTGACAATTATTTTGTTACGGAAATCGCCAGTAATCATGTCGAGAATCGATCGGCAACAAAAACCGGATTCGTTAAATTTTAAAGTTGATTTGCGACTAGATGATGAAACGGAATCCACATTTGTTAAACGATTCTTACATGGACTTAATGAAGAATCAGATGATATGGTTTTATCCAAAATAATTTTCGCCGGCCGGCTTCGAGTTTGTGATGAAGAGTTGATAGTGTCGAGTCTGTGTTCATTTTTAAATTTTTTAATTTGTAGCCGATTAGATACTAACGGTAATTTAGTGGATGTGCAGAAAGTGTTATTTGTTGTTTATGTTTGCTGTGATACCTTACTCAGATTACGTACTATGAATGATGATCGATGGACCGAAATAAAAGATTTATTATGTAAACGGTGCATGGGTCTTTTGAATGGTGGCAGCGAAAGCTTAGCTGCTTTGAAGGTGCTAGAATTAGTATTTGATCGTGTAGTGAATCATTTGAGCGATCATGACCGAGACTTATTGATGCCAGTTTTAGCTACTAATTTGAATTCGCCGTTCAAAGAGGTTTTTTCCCATATATATTGCTCATTAATAGAATCCAAATAGTTGTATGAGCATGCATTCGAAAATTCATTCAAATATAGATCTGTTATTTTGTAGAGTTGGTATTGCGAAGGGTAACGTAGAGTGTAGTGTAATATACAAAACAAAAGCTTACGCTCAAAAAATACTTTAAAAAGAATGGCTTCTTTTGTGTCAAAAAAAAAACGCGGAAAGAATTACAGTTTTCAATTTCCGAGCAATGGAGTATTAGTCGAAAAAATATTCGAACAAAAAGTTTGTAAGCTTCCTACATTTTTTCGGCCAAATTTGGAATTTCCGAATGCATCCTGAATTGCCTAATGCAGTTTATTAATTTTTTTACACTTGTGAGAACAAGGATGGAATTTTAGCATCAAATAACCATTTACTAATGCTTCAAATTTGTTTCAAGTATTAAAAACAATGAATCGATTAACTGAAGCATTAGTGTTTTATAAGAATCACGTAACGTAGCTGCACATTGCTGTTAGATTACTTCTTTTGCAACCATAGATATCATGTAGTGGTTGAAATACTTTTTTTTCGCTGAGACTCTATAGCAGCTATGGCCAAACTTTTGTCCTTAGGAGCGACTTATTTTTTTAAATGTAGTTCGTGGGTGACTGTGAACACATTAGAGCCATTATCTGTTTGAAAAAGTTGTTTTGATTGATCAGCATATATCTGCTATAAACATTGAGGTTTAGTTTAGAATCGTACTAAAATATTGTTATATTTGAAATATGTTTACATTTTTCTACAAAAAATTTAACAAGAAGAAAATTGTTCAATTTTATCTTTGTGGGCTACTTTCAAAGCCTTTGCGGTCAACGTCTTGGCCACCCCTGCTTTACAGACGTTAACGACATAATTTTGCCACAATTTTTTTTAACTCTGTTTGCAGATTGTTTTTGAAAATTTTGAATTCATGAGTTAATATAAAAGAAGTTTTAAGCAAACGATGCCTAAAATTTAGCTACAGCTTAAGCTGCACGAAGACTACCTAATTGAATATTGATAAAGGGAAGAATATTAAAAAAAATAATAAAGCAAATTTGATTTAGTGGATGGAAAATTTATTGCAAAAAGAGTAAAATAAGTGCCGAAAACAAAAAAAAAAATTACAATTTGCATGAAATAAAAAAGCTAATCAACTATTAACTGCTCAAGAAGAATAATTATTTTGCAACCTACTTAATTTCGAGTTTATTTTTTTACTATTTGGATTTTACGATTTTTTTATTTTTTATAATTTGTATTTTGAAAATTTATTATTTTTATTATTTTCCAACTGCTATTAAGTGGCAACTTTGTTGTTTTTGGAAACTACAACAAATGCAATTTTTATAACATTTTTACACGTATTTTATTTATTTTTATCTAATTCAGAAGTGTGGGCAAATACTTTTAAGTGTGTTTCAAAAAAGAATTTCTAAAATCTCTCCTGGGTGAATAGATTTTACTACGCATGCTATGCATACGCGAATGTTTTGGGTAGATTTTTTTCGCTATATAAGAATTTTTTTTGGAGAAAAAACCTATAATCATTTTAAAGCGTTTGGACAAAGGAATTTAACAATTAGTAATAAATAAAAGTAATAATTAATCATCTTATTTGTAAGTGCATGCGAATAATTTATGCGCGGTAAATATATTACAGTTTTTAAAGAAACATGATTCATTATATTAAATTAATGCTCATGAAATAAATTTGTTAACGAAAGGCTTTATATTGTTACTTATTTATATTATTTATACTTCAACAAAACCGCATAAAGAGATTTTAAAAAATTATTTGCGAATTTTTCAGCGGTCCGGATAAAGTCGGATACGCCTCGCAAGCCGACTTTTGAATTTTTAACTAAAAAAAATCTTAATCACTATTTAGATTCTTTTTGGGAAATTTGAGGACTAAAATGAGAAAAATTGTAATGAAAATTGCATATTGTGTAATTAAGTATCTCATTTTTACAAAATTTTTACTACTTTTTTATCTTTAAGATACGTACTGTCACCGTACATTTAATTTACACATTAAACCGTTCAGTAACAATTTATCAAATATGTGACGGAATAGAATCAATGGTGCCTTCTATTGCTTTGTATAGAAATCAGTTACAATTAATGGAGAAGTTACATTGGTCAAAACTTGACGAAGAAACGCAACGGGATCGGTTCAGGATCGAGTTCTTAGCACGGTTTTTAGTTAGTCAGTTGTATGTAAATTTTAAATTGTTGTGGGAGCCGGCTGTGAAAGCGTTACATACGTATGCAATTGCTGGAGGCGATGCACGGCAATGGTTATGGTCTGTGATTAGGGAAAGACTACAGACGTCATTGTTGGACTTAAAAAACAAAGCGTGGATTCGGACAGAGTTAGCTGCCGATGACAGTGGTACAATGGAGTGTTTGAAGAGTCTTTTTTTGGACTTTTACAAACCTTTTGGGCGTGTTCAATATGAAAATTATGCGGTGACTTTGTGGAAAGGAGTCGAACAGTTTGCAGTAGTAGCAGAGAAGAATTCTGCTGACTTTGTTAAAGATTTGTTTCGATTTTTGGCCGAAGATTATTCGCAGAATATCGAAGAGGCAGCAACGAAATGGAGCTTCTTAAAATCTGATGAGACGTTACCAGTTGTAGTACCTACGGTAAGTGCTTTTAAATATATTTCTTTAATTTCTTTTAGAATTGTAATTTATAATAAACCGTAATATCTAATATAAGAATGCGGAATAAGTTTTTGCTGCTTCTGATATCAAATATCAAAACTAAATACATTTATTTGTGTTGATAACACTTTTACGATAAAATCCTTCCTAGCAGTTTAAATTAAAAAATTTAAATTTTTAATTCCGGCCATCAATAAAGCTGAGGCGTTAGGTAATCGGCAATCCGGAAGTAAATGTATTGATTGCAAGCTAATACTTGCAGTCATGAAACGAAAGCCTAAAATAATCTTCATCAATGGACGAGTAAATGTTTCGTATAACACTGAGAACGTTTACAGAACAGAGTCAAAGTAAAATCTTTTTACTAAACTCTGCAAAAGTAAATTTGCTAACAGACAGAGAATACCAATGTGTAGAATGTATGATGAAAAAGAGGAAAATATCCTTCCTCTTATACTATAATACTACGAATCGAAGTCCTGGTGAATAGCAACTTAAAACCTAAGAATTAGAGGCGAGCTATTGTCAAAGTAAATAAAGTCGAGCTATTACTTGGTCTTATTAAGTACATACAATTGTCAAACCGAACCATTAACTTGCTCGAAGTACAATAAATCACCAAACCGCAGTGTTAGGTTGCTAATCTCACCCAGCAAATATTTCTTAAGTAAATAAAGCAGTTTCAATTTCCCTGTATTCTAGTTTGTTATGTAAAAATCATCTATTAGTTTATATTTAGGTGAGTCATTTATACATATAACTTTGTATCATTTTTTCACACAAGTTCATTGAAAGGTTTAGTGGGCGTCAAGTTTAAAAAACAACTCTGATATAAATTATTTAAAATCCTTATGACTGAATTGCTAGGGTATTATGCTTAAAATTATAAATTGCAATTATACTCGAATAACTCTTATTGAAAAATGTTGTAGTCCAGGGACAGGCGGTTTCCGTCAAAACTATGCGATAAATTTCTTCTGGCTCATTTGAAAATTTTAACGAAATTCGATAAAGTGCGCAAAGTCGATAAAGACGGTCGTCTATATAATCTTTATGTAGAACTATTAGAATGTGGTCGAGAACCGATACAAATGGCGGCACTTAAATGTTTGGAAACGTTCGGACTTGTGTATATTGTAAAGTATCGACGTCATTTAGTCAATCTGATTAGTGAGACTCGGCTTAGTAGCGAACTGATGCGTTTTAAGATTGGTACGGAGACGGGAAGCTCTATAAAACCGGAACATCGATCGGATTTGATTCCACTTATATTCCGAATATTGTATGGGAAATTGATGATGCGTCGACGGAAGACGAAGGGGCGTAATAGACGTGGTTCCGGGGCGGAAGCTCGTAAAAATGCCGCAACCATGAAGAAAATGCGAATTTTGCGTTTTTTGAGCCAGTGCGAATCGGACGAAATCGATGCGTTTGTACGTGCATCGTTCGCCACTTATCACAAGTAAGTAATTTTTCTAAATGATACATGGTGTACATTTTTGACCAAATGATTTGAAATTTTTTTATGTCAGGAAAAAATGTACAGAGTTTATAATAAAATATGTATACATGCTTTAATAAGAAAAATAAGCGACATGTATAGGAAGTGTTTTAAACATGAAAAAAAATTGTAAAAAAACGATTAAGCAACTGATCAAGGAACAGAAGAGCGTTACTTTCCTGCGTTGAATACTGGAAAGCATTGTTTCCTTTTCAATAATCACGTCATTGTTTTCCAAAAAGTTTAATTTCCATGGAATTTTAATCGGTTAAATTTCCTTCCTTTTTATTTTGACTCATATGAATTCAGTGGCCACCGTGTATACGTACGGTCAGCATCGTCAGTGACTCAGTGATGACAATGTGGGGCTTTGCTCTAGAGAGCGCCGAGTAACCTAGGAGCTTTGCTGCTCACCCACCACAAGTACGAATTTGTCCATTGATACACGGGTCACTTTACACCTTAGGCTGGAAGAAGAGCCGATCAGCGGTCTCTCATTCATTTACTCAAGATTGTCCCGTTGGGACGTTTAGTTAACCGCTAATCTTCGGTAGACTTACAAGGAGAGTGCAGGGGTTAAGGGAAACAGATTTTAATTATTTTTAGCGTAGTGGTAGTGTACCATGTGGATATACAATGAGCACTTTATATAAGCAACTCATTTGAACCAATTTCAACATGAATGTTTCTTAATGGAAAAAGTTACTTATAGGGAAAACGGTAGTATAAAAGTACTTATCGCCAGGAAAATATTTTTACGTAATTTTTTAGTAAAAAAGTTGCTTATACAGAATTTGCTTATAAAAAATGTTGCTTTTAGGGAAGTTGTTTATATAGAGCGCTCATTGTATTACCCATAAAATATTAAAGCGCGACTCTTAAAAGTAACGGAGAAAAATGGAACTAAAGCTCTCCGAGTATTTTATATATAAGTTATATAAAATATTTGGTTGAGCGAGTGTTGGCGTAATAGTAACGATCTAAGCTCGTACTCATGCTGATGCGGGTTCGAGTCTGCCTCTGTAACATTTTTTTGCTAATTTATTATCGTTTATTAATTTTTTTGCAAAGAATATCAATAGTTGTTTTAAATTAATTATAAAATGGTTGTTGTAAACAAGTAAAAAGTGCACAATTCAAATTTTTATAAAAATTATTTTAATTTATTTACGTAATCTTATGTAATTATATATCACTATCAGTTTTATATGATCCTGAATGATATTCATGATAAAAAGTCAAAAAAAATTATGTCTGCACCATTTTACATTTCTTTTCATCTTGTATGTATTCATTAAACGAATCATATTCAACTGCTGTAAAATTTTATTCTCTGTATTCTTCTTGAACATGAATCAATTCTTTAACAGTTATGAACTCTTTTTCATTCAAGATATCCCATGTTTTACCATTTAATTATTGGCCTAATAGTATAGCATTTTCATAGAGTATGTTAGATAATGTTTTGCAATCAAATTATTTTTCAAAGGTAGACTTTCATAATATATCACTCCATCTTTTAGCAACTGATTCGATATATCACTATGCACAGAACTTTCAAGAAATTCTTCTTCATAATGTGAAGAACTTGCTTCGCTTGATGACATTTTTTAGAAAATAAAATAATTAAAAAATAATATTTAAAAATAAATTTGACGGCAGAAATAGATCTGATGGTATCGAAAGTGAAAAACGAACTATTCAACAGACGTCCAAGAAATTCACGGTGCACTTCAACGTGGTTATCGAAAATAATATAAATGAGTTTAAAAAAATCAAGTAAATAAATAAATAATTGTATTATATATTTACTCTACAAAAAAATTAATTAACAATAATAAATTAGATAAAAAAAGTTACAGAGGCAGACTCGAACTGTGTCAGCAGAAGCATAAGCTTAGACCAATGCCACTACTCCTTCACCCGCTCAGACAGATAGTTTATATAGCTTATATATAAAGTACTCGGGGAATTTTAGTTCCATTTTTCTCCATTTTGAGAGTTACGCTTTAATATTTTGTGGATAATATACTCATAAGGTACACTACCACTACACTAAAAATAATTAAAATCTGTTTTTCTTGACCCGTACACTCTCCTTGTCAGTAACCTCCATGATCTTGAGCTCAAAATTTATAAGTTTCGTGTCCAATTTCCTTGTTATCTCTTTTACTATTTGACAAAATTAAATAACTACGTAATTTTTTTTGTATTTAATCATATTAAAAAGTTTTCAATTTTGACACTGGAAATGACTTATTAAAGGTTTTATTTGCTTTTAGATTTCTTTCAGATGGCTCATCATTAACTGCAATGGTCGAACAACTAATGGAAGATCTTGATTTGCACCACTTTCCAGCTCCTAAACGACTTCTAGCCACTTTAAGCTTTTTACGAATGTCCTTGAAACAGTTCGCTCCTAAGCTAGGAACACCTACTTTAAAGTTTCTAGTCCGTATTCTGATCATGATTGGAACGGTATTACAAGTGGGAATTAATGAGAAACGAGTAGATTATAAGCAATATTTGAAATTCTTTCGGAACCTACGTACTATCTGTTTGAAAATCATGAACAGTTTCTTTGCCCGTTTCGAAAATTATCCATGGACAAAGCTTGAACTAAAATATATTTTTGAAATGTTCATTTGGTCAACAATTGACCATTTCGCCTTAGAAAATCGTCGTAAACCTACCACTCTTTTAAAACTGTTTACTACTTGGAGTTCGAATCCACACTATTATCCTTTATTTATACGTCAAAAAACTCCTAAGGATATGCCCATTCTGCAGTCCATAGTTAAACTGTTGGACATTAGACCTATAAGTCAAATAGTAACTAAGGCTATAATAGGGATCGTGGAAAATTTGTTAAAGTTTGAAGTTGAAGCGAACAGGGGGGTGATTATGAACGAAGTTCTAAACATTGAAGCTAATTATGGTAGTCAATTATTAACTCCTTATGTGTCAATGGTGCTTGCGTACTATGAACGGAAATTGGGTTCAAAACGACATACATTTACGGATAGTGAATTGTTTGTCTTAGCCAGAATTTCGGAATTGGAAGTGGATCAGAAGTCTCGTAGAAGAGTACTGTTATTGTTACTACCTTTAGTGGGTAGTAGGCTAGCAATAAAAATGTTTGGAAATCAGCTAACTTCCGAAAAAGCTAAAGTATCTGATAACAATGACGAGGACGAACCGTCGGATGCGGATGATAAAATAATGAATGTGTTAAGAACGGTGCTGAACTTAGTTAAAGGAGTTGAAAGCAGTCCAAGGCTTGTAAGACTAGTGTCTAGAATGTTATCGATGTTTGGCCACAAACGTCAACAAAGGGATTTAGTTTTAAATATTTTTGAATCAGCCGTGACTAGTTTGCCTAGTGATGATTCAAATTGTGACCAGTGGAGTACACTGTGCGTGATGGTACGAAAATTGAATTCTTGGCGAAATACTGCTTTGGATCAACCGGATTTTGACAGACGACTTGACGCTTTTCGAGATATTGAATTATATTTGAATAACGTTGATTATAAGGTTAGCGGACAATTTATTTGGTCACTGATCGAATCTTGTTTCTGGTTCTTACGTTATGAGAAAGACCTATCGAATCATGAGAGAGCTAAGAGTTGTTTATGTACAATAATTGAACGATGTATGTAGCATTTATGTAATTTTTTTTAGGAAAATCGATTTTCTATCAATATTTAAAGTTGAAACTTTAAACAACAAATCAAAAATTGTCTAATTAAGAGCCTTTATATTATTGATTACGCGTACACTTAATTTTCTTTTTACATGATAGATAGGCTCCTGAAATATATACATGTAGAAAAATTCGTATAAAAAAGGAATTAGATGTCAACAATGTTAAAAAAATGCTTCTTTAGGCTTCCTTAATTTATTTTGTCCTCACACATTTACCTTCATTAGAAATATTATAAGAAATAAATTATACTTAAGAAAAAGATTAATATCTAGAATTCATTAATATAAAAGTTTAAGTAATACAGACAAAATAATATTCGCGGAATATTAAAAATCGTGTTAAAACAAAACAATTCGTATAAAAGGATTTTTCCTTTTGGTCTCGTATAAAAAAATCATGTAAAAAGAAAAAATAGGTGTGCATAAATTTCTTATAGAATATGTCATGTTATTCTGCTTTACATTTTATACGAAAATTGAATATTGGAAATTTTTTACTTGAGATATTCACTTCTGACGCGAATTGATGTTAACCAGATTTCTGTTTTCGCGTCCGCGGGTTCTTGTTAATTATTTTGTTTAAAAATATGCTAATATTAGATAAATTTAATAGCCGCTAACTCCATGTATTTGATCAGGGAAGTAAAAAGTGTCTTAAAAATTTGACTTTGAATACTCTAAATAAATTTTTCAAAAGAAGTTAAGAATTTATAGAAATAAGAAAAGTTACACTAATCTACTTTTTTTCACTATAATTCTATAGTTTAATATTACACTGATCTCACTTGTCTCATTGTGAGGAAAATTTCACAATACCTCACATGTGTGAACTTCCAATGATTACACAGAGTAATATTACGGTTTACAAGATAATATTTATTATTTCAAAGAAGTTATTTTAGTCTTATTTATTTACATAGACTATAGTGATTTAGCATCTTAATGATTTATTGTAATTCTAGCAAGTGGCTCAGTCGGACAATTGCATGTGCTTTGTAAGGCGAAGTAATAGTTTGTGATTTCTTTTAAATTAATTGGTCCAGGATCCTTCGATCTTAAGTTTATTATCCTCTAGATAATTCTATATAGAGGCTCCTTTTAGAGAAGACCAGTAGTGTGTAGACTTTTTTAGAAACGGGTTTATCCGGCTAGAAAGCCAATTTAAATTTAAAATTTTAGTAGTTTGTCATAAGTGATAAATAGTCTGATTCTTTTTTTAATTAGAATTCATAATAATTTTTCTATTTCTTCTAAACTTATTTTATAAGTATCTACAAATCGATTTTCTAACTTTATAAAATTCATTGATATTTTAAGTAATTGTGGTGAATTTAGATAAAACTCCTGATAAATCAAAAGTTGCTGTTCAGCTCTTAGAGAAATTGGGAGCAGTAATAATAAATCAACGTCGGTGCTCTTTAGAGTATTTTGAAGATGCGATTTTCATCGTTGGAATATTATGTTCAGTATCTAGTGATGAGAATTCGACAATAAAGACATTGAAAAAATTAGTTAAACGATCGGAGACTGATATAGGATTTTTTGATGGAGTTGTTGCGCTTCAAACGCACAAAAAATTAGCCGCATTAACTAAATGCAGCCAAATACTTAGTGCGGCTAGTCGAAGGTCTGAACCGACAGACTCCAGGGCCTTAGCAAGATTCGTTGTCCCAATATTAAACTCTTTTTTATTCAACGATAAGTATGAGACCAATGCTGCTTTGATTGGTACAGTTTGCGATGCGGTTGCAGCTTCAGCCGCATTATTAGATTGGTCTCATTATGAGTCTCTCTTGCGTATGTTCCTTCAAAAACTTTATACAGTTCAGGAGCTGTTCAGAAAGCAAACTGTCAAAGTGATTATAGCGGTTTTAGATGCATTTCGGTACGATTTGAAAACTGTAAATGACCAAGGCGAATGTTTAGAAGTAAAAATTTTGGACAGTTTACGTCGTGGATTGATACCACAACTGATGAAAGTTCTTGGGGAATTATCGTTGGCTAATAAGTGTCATAAATCAAATATTGGACGTAGTTCTGACGACGATATCGAACGTGACTTGATCAAAATACCAATCGCTTTAGCCGTCGTTAAGCTATTACAAAAGTTACCAGATGAAGTTTTAGAACAGAATGTGGACAAGTTAGTATTCAACAATTAACATTAATTTTTAAGTGCAGTAAACTAGTGTTTTTCAAGTATTTTATAGTATCTCATAAACCAGTTTTGTGCAACTTATATATCTCGCGGGCTACATTTTGTTCACCAAGCATTCTAAGGGTCAGAAGGTGTAAAATGAAAAATTAGACGTTAAACGGATTGCTGCTGTATTCAGCCATCTTAAGTGAAATTACAAAAATTAAATAGTACCTATTTTAAATTCGAATTAGATTTAAATTTTCACATAGTAAAATAATTTTAATAATAATAATAATAGTTTAGTAACATAAATTAATTTTTTAGTAAAATTTCCTTGTGGGCTGTCACAGGTATTTCAAAAACTTGAAGATTTCATAAATATATACTATATATGAATAAAATTTTGGGTCTTTAATAAATCATTATAAGAGTTTCATTATTACAATGAGTAAATTTTCAAAATAAAATGAAAGGGAAACTTAGCTTGATCATAGAATTTGATATTTGCTACATATAATTTTCATCTTACTTCTAATTTAGATAACTTTGGTCATAATTCTCTTTATTTTGTTATATTAACTTTATTTCTCGCTTTTCTGTATCTACAGATCAAACTAATAAAAGTACCATATGAGATTAAATTACAATTGTAATTGTTTGTAAATATTTTAAAATTTAAAACTTTACTTTTCTGCAAGAAAAATAAATAAGAATGTAAAGTAGGTGTGGTTTTATTTATTAGTTTATTGGAGATTATTCAAAACGCAAACTATAGATAGTTTTTTTTCTTTTTTAGTTTAGGCTCTTGCAAGCAGCTAAAATAAGTAAATAACTTTTACATATTTCTTTTTCTCAATTTTTAATGGATTGTCTAAACTAATTTCAATTTACTATAACACGAAATGACACTAAACTACAGAAAAATTTACCGAATCGCGAAGAAAATTATAAAAACAATATTCATTATATTTAACTAAAATGTTTTTGACTACAATTGTTAATTTTAATTTTTGTGTTTAATTTTTTTGCACATTTTTATGTATGAAATAAACAAATAAATAACTTGATTTTTAAAAAAAAAATTAAATTTAATTTATATGTAATTTATATGTTTTAACTTGGGTTTCGAAAAATTTTAAATCTACTTGCCTAATTGGAGACTAATAACATTAATGATTGTTACTTTTGCCATTAAATATTTGAAATGTTAATCCAAAATTTCTTTTACAGAATTTTCATAAGAATGTGTACTTTTCTGCGATCACGTGTAGAAGATATACGTAAAGCGGCACGTGATACCCTGGTTAAAATGATGAAGAGCCTCGGACCCAAATACTTAAATCGGCTTTTTAATGAAATGTTTTCGTTTTTGAACCGTGGATATCAGTTGCATGTCCTTGTTTTTACAATGCATTCTACTGTGTGTGCATTAAAAGAGTCATTTCAGTCGGGTGATATGGAAGCCGTTGTAGCCACTATATTACAAGTAAGTTGAAACTTGTTTCAGTTTGTTTCATAGTATTATTGACTCCCTAATTCATATCGACAACTGCGTTTGTTAAATAGACTCCTGGTTGTTTATATATACCACTTTTTCGACCTTTACTCTAAATACTTATTTATTTTAGAAAGGCGGCTCGTTATAATTAGGTAGCATTTTGGTGATGTCATTACTGAAATATTATTTTCCATATTTATAAGTACTAATATCTGCTCTTAAATCATAACCTGTTTTTGACGTATTAGATTCCTTTTCTCGGAGAAGGCTACAAACAGTGGTGGATTCATTAAAAAAAATCGAGCCCGTTACTATACTTTTATACATATATTCTGTATAGGTATTAATCTATGTGCGTTTTTCATAGGTTTGTAGGCAAGAAATATTTGGAGAGCTAAGTGAAGAAAAAGAAATCGAACAAATTGGTCGTAAAGTGTCTGAAGCTAAATCAAGCAAGAGCTACGATTTATTACAGATTGTGGCCGAGTTTGTGGCCGAAAACTGTTTGGTGGATATTATAGTGCCGATTAAAACTGTTTTAGATACAAATCACTCACATAAAGTACTTGTTAAAGCCGAAGTTTGTCTACGAAGAATTACTCTTGGTCTACTTAATAATCGATTTTTGGAAACTCGTGCGTTACTGTTATTCGCATTTGGTATCATGTCGAAAAATATTCCTGATCTGATTTTAGACGAGGAGAAACAAGTTGAGCTAACTGAGGAAGAGAAAGCTCGAATTATGCGTCGCAAACCTGACAGTTTTCTAATACCGAAAGAGCCGGAACGGAACTTTTGCCGTAGCTCAGAAGTTGCAGTTGCACGTAATTCCAATGCTCCGTTATTGTTGGAATTCGCCTTACAATTGTGCTACTTTTTAATGAAAAGGGGTCGAGTACAAAAATCAGAAGCAGCTGCTTTGTTGAATCCATTTGTGCCTTTGATTGCTGACTGCCTCCGATCGAATTCCGTTAAAGTAAGTCAATGTGAAAATATCCATTGTCATAATGTATTTATTGAATTGGACATATTCCTTGAATGAAAAGCCCATGTCTCATTCGTGCACTTATTTATTAAGGAATAAGTTACGTTAGATCTTAACTCAGTTTGTAGTTCAAAGGTTAACAAAGTGTGACCCCCGAATCATTTAAGACTCACAAGTACAATGTTTAAAGCCCATGGAGCAATAAAGCTTGGTTTAAATTTTTATTATAATTTTAATAAAAAACAATACAATAAGGAAATAGGTAAAATAATAATCAAATTGATAAAAATCGATGAAATTATTGGTATAAATTTAATTTTCAAATCGAAATTGGTGGTTTTTGCTATTACAATGCTACGAAACCTGAAAACATATTGGTAACATAATAAGAATATGCTTTAACACGATTGTAACGTGTTTAATACAAAATTTAACTGTAGTATATGTAAATAATGTCTAAAAAATGTAGAACATAACGCCGAAATAGAGTTATAATACATAAGAAGTATTTACAACACGTTTGAAGTATATTAATATTATAAAGCTAATAGAATAAAAACTTACTCTTAGTACAACATTTGGAAAAATATACAGATTTATACTCTTTAAGAAGGTAATAATATGGCTTAAAATAAATTGCTGAAAAAAAATTAGACGTTTTTTTTGCAGTAAAATATGTTAACATGTTAACATGTTCACTCGCACAAAGATACAAAAAGATAACCTTTTTTAATATAGTTTTTATAAAATTTTTAAATTTTCTTTCTTTTTTTTTAACATAGCGCCACTTTCTTTTTCTTGTTTTTTAAATAATTAACATATAGACGGTAAATTTGAATCACTAATCGAGACATCATTAATAGTGACTTGATTTACAAAAGTTTTCTAAATAAACATGATTCATGATTATGTATCTGTGGTGAGTTTTTTTAAAATGTAAGTTGAATTCGCTAAAAGAACGCAAAACAAATCAGTGAAAAAGTGGTTTGAAAAAAATACGTACACAATTTTCAATATTTATATACTTTGGTACGCAAAAATGCAAAATTTTGAATTATGTTAACATATTTTAGTGCGCAAAAAGTTGTTGAAATTAAAGGTTAATAATATTCTAATTAATATGTTTTTCGTAAAAGATGTTTTTACCAACATAAGATAATTCATAAGGAAAGGTCTTTAACTGTTAAATTCTAATTTTGATCAAACTATCCTCAATCGATAGACACTGCTTTCTGATGCTACGTGATATTTTTTATACGTGTGCTAATTCATAGAGAGCGAAGTTATAGGTTTTAGAAGTGACACCTAGAAAAATACTTATGAAGGCATATCTCTCTAAAAATAATTATTCTTTCAAAAAATAACCTTTAAATTTTTATTATTACAGTTTTTGTTTTTAAAACAGTAGTATCGGAAAAAATTTATCTGTGAGATAATAAAGACATATTATAAAGTATTACTTATTTGTTTTCTAAACTTTAGTTAGTTAGTCTGTCAATCCGATGTTTCTTCTGGCTTCTTAAAAACGAAATACCGTCTGTACAAGAAGTTGTTGCGAAAATCGTTCAAACAATGTTCGAAATTCTGCGCAAGTATTCCGGCCCTGATTTGTCATCTGGTGAGAATTTGAACTTGATTGTGACCACATTCAAAACAATGGCATTAGTGGTGCGTGCATGTCGTCAGTATAGCATAACTGAGGAGCAACTTCGAACACTGCTAATGTATGTAGCTCAAGATATGTGCAACTATAATCGACAAGCAACTGCATTTATGCTATTGAAAGCAATTTTGTCACGGCGTCTGGTCATCAAAGAGTTACACGACGTAATGCGTTCGGTAGCTGAGTTAAGTGTGGTTTCGGAAATGAGCCACGTTAGAGAAAGCGCACGGCAGGTCTTTTTTCATTTCCTTATGGAGTATCCGTTAAAGAAACGTCTGAATGGATACATATCATTTTTCGCAAAACATTTGAGCTACGAAATCGAATCAGGTCGTGATTCTGTTATAGACATGTTGACGAGTATTGTGAAAAACTTTCCAAACGTAAGTCATTGTGATTAACCGTTTGCATACCACGAGCCACGTTTGCACTTTTCCGTTTTTGTAACAGGAAAATTATAGGCATTGTATCGAAATAAAATTAGAGTACGATCTAGCTTTTTTTCCAAAAATACATTGGTACGCTAACGGTTAATGACTTAACTTTTTTACCTAAGAAACCTTCCGTTTGAATAATTATTTTGAAATTTAATTACAAAAACTGAATCAGAAACAAAGTTATCAAATACTCTTAAACATATTAAAAAAGTCTATTGTATTTATGTTTTTTAATAAAAATCAAATAAAAAAGTTAATATTACTGAATTTTAAATTTTAAATATTTAAAACGGTTTTCATAATTATAATAAACGTTTTGTTTAGTTCTATATTTATAAACTTTTCGTAGATTCAACAAACTTTTTTATGAAATACGTGTACCCTTTTTTTACTTCGCGTGTGGATATAGGTTTTACGTTGACAGACACTTCATTAAATTAATCAATTATTTAACAACATCATTTGTGAACCTTATACATGCAATAAGTTAAATATTTGATTTTAAGAATTTATTTTGGTTTTTAGAAAATTTTGAAGAATTTCGCATACATGCTGTTTACAATGCTTGCTGCCCAATTGGTCAACGATGATAGCGCAGAATGCCGTCGTAAAATTGCAAATTGTTTAATATTGTTATTGGAGAATTTAACAAAACCTCAACGTGATATTCTATTTGATATTTTGGAAGTCTGGTTTCAAGAGAAAACGGTATTTTAAATTTTTTAAAAAATTATTCGAATTAAGTGTCATTATTCTACTTATTAAAGAATAAATATGTGTTAACAAAATTTAAACAATTAATTCTAAAATCATAACGCTTTATAAGTGAGGAAGTTAATTAAAATTATAATTTATTTTTAAATTGGCTATGAGTACTGACGTCGATTTGTATATCAGTGGCGTAGCACACGTTTTTACCGCCCCGGGAAACATTAAAAAATGCCTCCTTTTACGAAAAAAATTACCTTCATAATTACGGTCACTTTTAGTTTGTAATTTTTTCCTACAAAACTTTTTATATAAGTTTCCATTGCAAACGCGTCCAATATTTGATGCTCAATTACTATAATTGCCATATCAGAAAGGCTAATGGTACTCATCACTGAACGTAAATAAATCTTAATAAGTTTTAATTTAGAAGAGCTTCATTCACAAGTAGCGTTACTTATTGCAATTGTGCGGTACTAATTAATAGAAAATTTTCCGCTCATGAATAAAGTTCTGCCCGGAGATAGTACCCCCTA
>AGDA01038880.1:0-13488 GCA_000281935.1 Mengenilla moldrzyki | reverse complement strand
AATCGAACCCATATTTTGTATGTTTTATGTAAATGCATGCATTGTATTCTAATACTATCAAATAATTGTTCCCTTTCCTTGTGCTCCAAACATTCTACTTGATAACAGTGTACAGCTTCGTCACATAATTCCCACAGAACAAAAAATGTCTTCAAATTACTTTAGTCAAGCTTTAAAAGCATTGCGTACGTAAAGTTGTTCTGTACAGAGTTTAAAAACAACAGAGTTTCAATGAACTTGAACTTTTGAAACCTTATCGGCTTTATTTTTATGCTGTGTCAGTTCATTAACTTTTTTTCTATTAAGTTTAAAAATTAAACAATGGCATTTATACATATTTTACGGGCTTCCAGATCTTTTTTTAGTACTCAAAGTGAGTTTTGATTTTAATCAGTGATGTGTCTAATTTTTTAATAGCGGTATTATATTATAATAAAAGAACATTAATTTTGTTTTTTAGTTACATATGCTAAAAGTGATATTGTTACTATTGCTTTATATAGCTGTGACTTATATGTACCATTATTTGCCAGAATTTTATAACAATTATTATTAAATTTTATTCAAAATTCTGTATAATTAAGATTATTTCTTACAATTTGAATGAACTAATAAGCATTTTAAATTTACTCCACCAAACACAAAAATATATTAAATGAGAATTCATAAATAATTCTGAATTTGTAATTTGTAACTGAATTGAGAGAATAGAGATTATATGTGTATTGATAGTCATTGGTTAAGCCAGATGTTTACAGCGTGGGTTACCCACACCCTTGGGGATACGTTGCAGATTGTTTAGGGTTACTCAAAAAAATTATAATGGTAGCGCAAAAACTTAAAATAATTATTTAAACAAAATTTTATTCTCGCCCTGAAAATTTTATTCCAAATTAGGTTTGTTCAATACAAAACGAAAACTTTTTTAACATTAAACTTTTGTTTATTGAATAAAATTAATGGTATAATTTCAATTTATATCCATAATGGAAAATATCGAAATGACAGAAATGTTTATATTGTGGGGAGTAGAAAGGGCTAAAAACTATATAACTGATTTGATAAGAGGCATAGAAATTTAAAAAGTTTGGGCACAGGTGGTTTAAGCAATTGTATCGCGAAAAAAACAATATCACAAATTAAAATGTAAATTATACGGCAAACATTAAATTTACATATGAATGTTATAGTGTAATATTGTGAAGTGCTAATAACATTTTAAAATTGTATTAATATAAGTAATTAATACGTAAATGAAATAGTTTTAAGTACTAGATTTATTTATTTATTTTTTCTATACATTTAAAACAGTTTTACAAATATTCTATCTATTTCTTAATATCTGAACAATAAATTTGATTTTTTTGATACTATTCCTAGTTCTAATATAACATTAAAACATAATTAAAAGAAATATGATCAGAAATATAAAATTTAGTGAATCTTGGCAACTTAATAAAATCTAAAATCAATGTTTTTTAAACAGGTGCAACAAGCTTCAATATGATAAAAACAGAAATTGTTGGCTCAAAATGTAATGTTGGTCTTATCACATTGAATCGGCCTAAAAATTTAAATGCTCTTTGTGCTGAATTAATGCATGAGTTAAGTGACGCCATACAAGCCTTCGAATCAGACGATGCAATCGGAGCTTTAGTTTTGACTGGAAATGAAAAAGCATTTGCTGCTGGTGCAGATATTAAGGAAATGCAAAATAATTCTTTTTCCGATAACGTGAAGTTGAAAAATCAATTTTTTCTAACTTACAAATAGCTTTATTTCAATGCAGCCAACTTATATAGATCTTACAAGAAAAGCTTTTGGAGAACCTGATTATAATTGATTTCAATGCTTAGTTATTAATACACGTCAGGGGTGTATATATATATTTAACTGATTTTTTTTTACTTTTATTGGCTGTGATCAAGCTATTTTGTAGGCAATTTAATTTCAGCTTACAATAATTGTTATTTTATAAAAAGAAAAAATTTCATTAAGAAATGGAATACTATTGCTGAATGTCGTAAACCAATAATTGCAGCAGTAAATGGTTATGCGGTAAAATTTTATTATTTTTACATTATAGAGATTATTCAAATCGATAACTGTTAAAAAAATGAATGTCATAAATTTAATTCTTTGTTAATATTGCTTTTATAAATTGTGGTAAATAAATTACTGCTTTTCCTGTGTTATTCTACCAACAGGATTTCAATTTTTGGACACTGCACACTAGACACCTCGTTCTATTACTGGCTTTCTAAGCTCTTTCACGTTTTCAGGCAACATTCCAGGAAGTAACAGTAGAACGTTTGAGTTCTTTAATACTTATTTTTCTGAATTCAAAATCGAGCTTCGTTTAGTGATTCGAAGTGGTAATGAATTATATCCCTATCAGAACATCGCTAAGATCAAAAACCAGTAAACCCTTTTAACATTAGTATAATACACTATACAGATAAGTAAAAGTCAGCAAATCATGAAAAACTGTTTGTCATTTTGAAAGATAAGATTCTTATTATATGACTTAAGTCGTATAATAGTTCGTAAAATAATGCCAAAATTCCGAATTTAGGTTTTGAAAAATTAAAACACTTTTTTTTATCAAAAGAATAATTTCATATTTCTATAAAAAATTAAGTTGTGCAATTAATTTTACAGCTTGGTGGTGGCTGTGAAGTAGCAATGATGTGTGATATAATTTACGCAGGCGAAAATGCTCGTTTCGGCCAACCGGAAATAACAATTGGTACTATCCCAGGTGCTGGCGGCACACAAAGACTTACTCGTGTTGTTGGCAAGTCGAAGGCAATGGAAATGTGCCTTACTGGTCAGCAAATCACTGCTCATGAAGCAGAAAAAATCGGCTTGGTTAGCAAAGTGTTTCCAACCAGTGATCTGTTAAGCGAAACCATTAAGCTGGCCGAAAAAATAAGTTCACATTCACCACTTATTGTTCAATTGTGCAAAGAAAGCGTTTTACGTGCTTACGAAACCACATTACAAGAAGGGCTGAACTTCGAACGACGCTTATTCCATGCTACGTTTGCGACTCAAGACCAAAAGGAAGGCATGAAAGCATTTGCGGAGAAACGCACACCAGTTTTTACCAATAATTAATATTTAAACAACTTTTTTATTCTTATGAATTTTTTCAATTAATAAATTTATTTAGGGAATTTTAAAATTCCCAATGCACAATCGCATTTGTATATTAATTAAAAAATATAAGTTTATGTGAGATCTAATTATCGGATAATTTTTACAGACAGGAAAATTGACAATTTTAAAAAAATACATAAAATTTGAACAAATCAGTGACACATTTAGTGAACTTTCTTTACAATTTTTTTTAATTAGAATCACTGTAAAAACAAAATATGTATACATATTATGTACACAAACGTAAATCAAATTGATAATTGCTCCCTGTACCAAAAATTAAAACGAAATATATACACAAGGTAATTACAATGTGATTTAAATGCAATTTGAACAAGTATACTTAAGGCCTCAGTTTTGTTTTTTTAATTATTTTTTTTAGTTCTTTTAAAGCTTTTAATTACAATACTGATCACATAATTTTGTTCCACGCACAGTAAATTTATCAAGCTAATAATTACTCTCTATTTGATTTGCTTTATCAGTAGAATGTAAATTACGTAATATCACATTTATTAACAGCAGTTGTGGTCACACTATTAGCTGACACACTTTGTTTTTATTACTGTAACGTTATAAAAATATATCCTACTTACATTTAAAAATTTCTGTTACTCTAATGACTACAAATTTACACCATTAAGTTTGTTGAATAATTGTAACATAATTTTTCTAACATCCATTTTGATAAAAAACAGTATAAGAACACTCAAAATTGTTACAAATTTCATAAAAATGCTTGCGATTTTTCAAAAAGATGAGATATGTTTATTCGAACAATTACGAAAATGAGTAATAAGGGTCAATTCGAAAAGATTACTACCTTAGTAATTATTAAAATAGTAAATAGTTTTTCTAACATCGCTGTTACTATATTGATAAAAGTATCGAATAACCATAAATGATGAAATCACAGAACACAAAACATAAAACA
This sequence comes from Mengenilla moldrzyki, assembly GCA_000281935.1. Classification (NCBI taxonomy): domain Eukaryota; kingdom Metazoa; phylum Arthropoda; class Insecta; order Strepsiptera; family Mengenillidae; genus Mengenilla; species Mengenilla moldrzyki. Next base: position 9,392 of record AGDA01038880.1, on the reverse strand, counting down.
CTTAAGGGACAAAACTTCGGCGTGGTAGTTAATGAGCCAGTCTAAGAAAGAAATCTTCAAAACGACCGACGAGGCAAAACTAAAGAATACCAAATTATCACTTTCACTTCCTGGGAATTTTGAAATTGAACATCCTGAGTCACTATCCTCAATTACTACTTCATTTTTATCAGACAAACTAATGATTTGGATTTCCATTGCATAGAAAAATTTAAAATAACAGAGGGTTGCTTTTTGAAATTGGTTTAAAAAATGGTGATTTGGTATTAACATTTTTTTTTTTTTTTTTCGAAGAATTAACATTTTACTATTTTAGTGAAATCTTGGATTTCCAAACGACTTTTGGTAAATTGCTGGTAAAATTTTTACTAAAATAGTTAAATAGTAAAGTTTTCGAATGCATCCTAAGTGAATAAAAATTAGGCGTTGTTCACATATCGACAATTGTCATTCATTTTAACATGACAGCCGTTTAAAGTTAAAAAACTTATCGTTGCTTCCGTTCATATGAAAAGTGTAATAATAACATATGTTCACACTTGTTTTCTACAACAAATGTATAATACTTTTAACCCAAAATTTAGTAGGAAAAATTCACAAATTTCCCGAAAACTATTCACAGAACAAACATTTTAAATTGGGATTCAAAATGAATTTAAAAAAAAATCATAAATCAAAATTATATGATGAAATATTGTTGAAATTGTTTTGAACTATTATTAAAATATCATGAAAAAGGTCGTGCTTTTTTAAAATTCAACTGAATTTCAGCAACAACATACAAAATATTTTAAATAATTTTAATCGTTTCTCAAAAAAGCTTCAACTTGAAATTTATTTGAACAATTCGGTTCATTGAATTTGTAACCTCACAGAGATACAAGTTTTTAGAAGAAGTGTCGCAGTATTTTTTAGACTACGTTTAATTTTTTAGTTAACAGCATTTGTTTCAAAAGCGAACAGATCACTGATTTCTCACTTTTCTTTCTTTACTTTTTACTAGGCTCTTAATATAAAAATTATATACATTTATTACTATTCATTACGAGGTATAGACAAAAATATTTTTTGCTTTCAAAAATTTAAATATTGAGCAATCAGTGATCTGCTCACTTAAAAAAACCCAAAACTGACCTTTTTTGCTAACAACTTGGTTATCTTTGGTTGTGACTTTTTGTATTTTGTCGTAAATTTATCATCTCTGGTATAACCTTTTGTAGAGTAAATCTATACAGACGTTTAAATAATATTTTTTAAACAAATCTATCCATCTTTTAAAAAAGTATAAACATTTCAATCTATATAATTTATAAATGAATTCAAATGCTAAAATTAAAAGAAAAATTGAAACTGCATATAAATCTATTTAGATTTGGAAGAAACATTTCAAAAAAATGTTAATTAGTAAAACTGACCGCATGCAAACGTTATTGCCTATTAATTAATAATTATACTTGATAAATTTAGTACAAAGGTGAAAATTATAATGACCAGTATTGATAACATTTTGCGATAATTAGACAATTTTTATAAACTTTTTACATATGTAAATTTTAAAATCTACAAAAAAAATCGTAAAAGAATCATAAACTTATAAAAACTTAAACTTCTTGATTTATTCCCCACATGTTTTCCCCATTATTTAAGACGGCTGCTGACTGTTAATTTCGGATGCATCACTTACATTAAAAGTCGATGATGTATCAACATCACCATCATTCATTTCCGTATCACCATTATTATTCGAAAAACTATATGCCAATCTATTACTAAAATCGTAATTTTGGACATCCAATTGCCTTTTTTGTCGACCTCGCTTTCTGACTGTAACACAAAATTTTTAAAAAATTAGTAATTATGTTTCGAAACATAAGTACAATTTGAATCTGTTTTCATCCACTAATATTTTTTGTTGCTATTTTAATATTAAAATCGAAAGGTAACTTTTTGATAAAAGGGTATTTTAGTGAAGTAAATTGTTTTGAATCTATTTCAGCTCGAAATTCCACCCACATTTCGCCAAAATGAGAAATAAATTCGAATTTATTTGTCTTATGTTTCAGCTCATGGAATCGAATGTCGCCGAACAAGCTTCACTCTATAAAGCAATTCGATTCATGAAATTCAAACAGCACAGACTAAACAAAAATCAACTTTTTGAAAAATTTTACGTTGAAAAAAGTCGAATTACTTCGAATTTTTTGTTTTTATGGCTCTCTTCCCAAATTGAAATTTTGGTAGCCAAAATAAATATTTTGTAAATTTTTTCGAATAATTAAAAAATTCGGTCTGCCAAAATACGCTTTAAAATTTGTAACAAATTTTTAAACTGATCACATGTTAATTTCATGTAAACATTATATTAATTAGCTGTATAAATAATAACAAAAAATAAAGATTAAATGATAACTATACATTTTAGTGAAACGGTTTTAACAAATGCTCACATTCAAACTGATATAAATTTTTGAATTTTTTGAAATTCATAAAAAACGCGTTTTCTTTTGTCTCCAACTTTGTGACACTCGCCTGTGATCCATTAAAGATATTAATGTGAAATTTTTTACGAATATAGATATATGTTTTCAATTATATTTAAAATTTTTTTTAGCTCTAGGTGATTTGATATTAGAATTAAAAATTTTCAACAAAAAAAACAACATTTTACTTCATTTCTCAAAATTGTGCACTAGAATTTCATTTTTTTTTTTCATTTTGCTACACACATGATATGAGCTTTTAGAATAAATATGCCATATCTAATGCCTTTGACCAAAGGTAAAATTTGTTTACTAGTGAAATCAGAAGTAAACCTTTGTTTGATGTTTTAACATTTAAATCAAATTTAAAACTTAATAGCGAAAGAAAAAATAAAAAAAAACTTAAACTCTAAAATATTACTTTCAATTATTACATGATTTCTAAAAATTTATGAGTCAATTGAAGAAACCTTTGGATTCAACAGATCCACTTAGACTTCGTTAATAACACAATCGACATAAATGAACTTTGAAAAATATTTATGAGCAGTTTTAAAACTTTCTGGTAGACTGACTTTTCGGGTCTACAGATAATTAACACAGAAAACCATTTTTTTCTTTAAAAATGACTCAATTTTTCTTTAATTCTAAAAATTGTAATCAAAGTCTATAAATACTAAATATTATAAAACTCGAAATTCTTACAATAACGTTAGGATGGCTATAATTACCTTGTTTAAAGTTTTAATTTTTTGCTTGATTAGTCCATAAGAGTTACTTAAAAATGTTCGAAAAAAGAATTTGAAAAATTTTACTAAAAGTCTTGAATTATAGAAAAAATATATTTCATAAACATCTTTAAATAAATTCTAAACCATAAGACCAAGAGACTTAAAACTTAGAAGATAAGCATATTAGAGTTTTTAGAGTTACCTCAGCAATTTCACTGCCCCAATATTTTTATATTTTCGTTTAAATTTTTTTAAAATTAATAAAATATTTCCACCTTACAATTAATAATCATAATTTTATCGATGAAAACTTTAATAATCGCTAATAAATTACCTCTAGGAATCTCACAAGTTGTTGCAACGTCGTTCGTCTCCTTTTCCTGATTATTTGCTTCGTTATCACTCAATACTTCTTTTTTTATGGGTAATGGATCAAGTGCACTATCACCAGAATCAAGATTTGAAGTTTGACTTATATTTCGGTCTTCAATATTATCGTTACTACTAACCGTTTCACAACTAAACACAACACTTGTATTGCTATTATTGTTCACTGATGAGGTCATAAACTTAGTCCGTTTAGTTTTTGGTATATACTCAATACCGGAATGAGAGCTTTTAAAATGATGCTTAAGCTTATCACCACGCGTAAACGCGCGTCCACATTCGTCACATACAAATGGTCGTTCTCCAGTATGCGATCTACGATGCCTTTGTAAATGTGATGATCGTGTAAAACCAATATGGCAAAAATCACAACTAAACGGTTTATAGATTCGCTCATGAACTTTTTTCATATGTAATATTAGCATACTATTTTCATCAAACATCTCTTCACAATGACCACATTTAATTGGTTTCATATCATCTACTTCTTGTTTGGCATCCTTATGAATGGAAAATTGCAAAAAAACAAATGAAACTAAATTTATTTACAGATTATCAAAATTGTTGACGCTCGATTATTCTTAAAAACTTCAAATACAATAAAATATTAAAATTATAGTAAGAATTTTAATCAAGAAAACAAATATCAAATTTATTCAAACATTTTAGACAAATGAACTCAAAACTTTATCCCGCACTATTTTATTTTTCCACAAAATTCATTTATTCTAAATGAAAATCTAATAGTTCTTTTCAACCACTATAAAAAAGTAATTGATCCAAAATTTTATATCAGTTTTTAAAAAAACTCTATGATGCTCCACTTTTATTCTGCATTTTTTTTTTTAATTTTTCGAATTTGAAAAATTGTATTTCTGTTATGAATGATTGATACGTTTGTGAAAAATGCAAGTAAAAATGCGTTTTCTTTAATTTGTAAGTGAAACACGTAATTGAAAAATTACCAAAAATAGTTCAGTGACAATTTGCCAATAAATAATACAGTGTTTTTTTTCTTTGCGTTGTCAATGATATTTGAAAAAGTATTTTATGCCTATTTTGCTTTTTTCTTTCTTAAAAATAAAATACTTGCTATTTATTTTGTTCAAATTCATGCATAAGAAAATAAGAAAAAATGCATGAAAAAAGAAAAGAGCAGAGTTATTGCAAATATGGACTATGAAAAAATAATGTGTAAAAATGTTTGAAAATAATGATTTATTATAAATAAAAAGTACAATAATAAATTATTATTGTTCCTTAACATTATTGATTCGTCGTGGTTAACTGGGATCTTCAAAATAGAAACTAAAATTGCAAGTTTGAAGCAACTTATTGGAAACTTTAATGGTGGTAAATAACATTTGAGATTTTGCTTAACATATTGAACAACAATTTAATGCAATTCCTATTCCTCACATAACATTTCTTTTTAACGCGTTAACAGCTATTGGAATTAATTCCATGTATTTAAACATAATTTTTACTTTTTATAAGTAGAAAAATATTATTTTCATGTGATTATTATTTAACTTTTTTTTACATATGCATCCTGTGGGAAATAAGATATAAAAAATATAAAGATATAGGATTTTCAAGTTAAAGTCTCATAATATTCAAAGCTGAAATCCATTGTAATGATCAGTCCTTATTTTATTCATCTATTCGGGCGAACTTGACCATTGACATGAATATTGTTTTTTAAATACATGTAATAAAAAATTTATAATGGTTTTTTGTAGCACTAGAATGAATTAGAAATACAGATGCTTAATATCCCTACTATATAAGGATCCAAAAGTAGCCGAAATTTCATCCAGAGGTCTAAAGTGGACAAGTGTCATTTTTAGTTACTCAAACAAAATATATTCGACACGGACATAGCTATTGAACTTCATTTAATCATAAATGCAAAATGTGCCAAATTTTCCCTTTAAAAAATTTAAGTATTAGAAAACGAATCAGCTATAAGTAAAAAGTTATAAAAAAAATAGTATTAAAATTATTACACGGTATCAAAGCAAAAGTAAATTAATTACTTTTTTAAATCAATATAACAGTCAATATAAAAAGAGTATAAGGAACTTACCGACCCATTTTGCTCATTTTGTTCCTGTTCAAAATCTAGTTCGACTGACTGCTCCGAAATTTCAACATATGGAATGCAAGGATCAAACTTTTGCGCACCGTCTGAATCATAATCGCTACTGCGAAATTCATTACTGTGGCAACTGATATTGGGCGCCGAGCGGAAAATCTCCACATCCGGCGATTCTTCCAATAATGATCGGAACTTGTTCGCCTCCGGATTCGGCGTTTTAATACTGAGCAACGTTACTTCGTTGTTCTCAAAGATACGTTGCTGCGATGCTTGATGTGTTACCGTTGTAGTCGTGATTGCGGCTGTGGTCGCAACCATTCCCGACGCTGCTGTTGTAACTGTGGCCGTTTGTTGACTACCACCAATCAAACCACAAGTATCTGAAACAAAACCAATAGACGGTTCTTTGCCTACCAATGATGTCGTCGACGACGTTGAAGAATAATTCGACGATGAATAGTCAAGGAAACCGTTAATTTCCAAATATTTGGCAGACTTCTTGATAGCTTCATAGTCTTGTTTAGACAACGATAACGACCCCTTGTACATAAACTCCAATAACAATCTCATGTGACGCAATGGCACTTCTTTTAACATAAGTACCGGATGTTCAGACGTGTAAATCAGCGAAAAGCATCGTTGAAAATACTCACTGCTTGCTGACAATATAAATTTGTGCGCGCTAAGTCTCTCGTTACCGCATAGTATTGTCACATCAGCCATTGCTTGCGACTCAAATAAATTCTCCAACAACATATTCAAGCTATGATGCCGGTTCTCCCAGCAAACGTAATGCGTTAAAATATTATCATTCATTTTCTTATTACTAAATGCCCAATAAAAAATAATTACAAAATAAAATGTAATTAAGTAAATCTTGTTACAAATGAAGGCCGTTGCATTTTTTCATTTAGCAAAAATAACGGCAAAAACCCTAATAAAATTAGACCCCACTAAAATATTGTTAAAATTAGGGGTAAACAGCTCATCGCGTTGGACTCAATTTTACAGGTTTCCTTTTTTTAGACAGAAAAAATCACCACAACCCCTTTTTAAAAATTTTCAAGCGAAAAAAAATATGAAAAGGGTCATTAAATGAATAATTTTAGTATTTGAAAACAGATCCCAGCGACCACTTTTCGTGAGTAATTTATAAAGATTTTCCCTATGCACCTGTTTTCTTAAAACTAATATAAAGCTTCTACAACTTCGATTTAAATTTCAAGATAAAATTCAAAGAAATAAAAAGGTAACGTTCTGAATGAAATTTGATAACTCTGTTTATAAAAAAAAATGCAACCACCATTGAACTATAAAATTGTTCAGTACTTCAATTTTGATTGTTCTGGATTAAATTCATGTACATGATCTAGTTTGCAATCAACAATAATATCATTCAAGTTCGTCTTGATGTAACTGTAACAGTTGCGGTTAACGCATCGCCAGCGTTTCTTGTCGCCCGACAAGTATTTGTGAAAACCGAATTTGAAACCGTCAATGTACAAATAGTTTCTACTATTCATAACCTTCGAACTAAATTGAGGGGTTTTTACAAAGTTCACGTATTTTTTTAGCTCTTTAGCAAATTACACGAAAAATTACACACATATTACACACACAATCTAATAGGCTTGATTTCTCTTAAAGAGTTAATAAAAAATTGAACTAAAGGGAACGAAATGGAACGTAGCAGAGTAGAGTAGAGTAGAGCAGAGCAGAGCAAAGCGGAACCGAACCGAACGAAATATTAATTTTACCTGCACACGAAATCAACTGGGGTACGAAAATAGAACGTGAATACGAGTACGCTTTTCCCCCGAAGAGCCAAGCGAAGCGTCGAAAGAATTTCGATTCGTTGTCCTTTTTTAGACCACTATAATCGGTCCTTGTTCGACGGACGGCCAAAGACCGTCCGTTCTGCACTGTGTGTTCTGTGCGGGTAACGTTCAAGAGCCAGGGTCGAACAGCATTTGCTGCACCGTTTGCTTGTTCGTTCGCTTGGCATGCAGCGAACGGAACCCCAAAAAATAAGCGCGTCGTACAAAGGAAAATGAAGGGGCGGCTAAACACTCATCGATTTCCTGCCGTTCATCGGGGACGCTTTTCACTTGGGGTGAACAATAAATCGACGCGAATTTCGACCATGTCATAACGGGACCTGACATTCTCCCCTTTTACAAGCATGAATTCCCTAAAGTCCCTTTTTACCCAGTATGTGTAATTTTTCTATTCTTTTTATCCCAGTTAATTTCAAAGTCTAAAATGTTTACTTACTAGCATCGATTGTATCATTCGCGCGTTCACCGTACCCGAAATTTGCGTAAAGCACTTACTATTCACTTTTGGGACCCAAATTTCCACCATTTGCACTACAGAACGTTTCTTTTTTATTTTCACAATGCTGCAAACTGTTTGAAATCAGTACACACTGCGCTGTTTAATACGCATGACACCGGATGAATCGATAAGAACCGGTTTTTTTATCAAATATAGATAACGCTAGATTTACACAAATTTTACAAGGAGCGGCTTAAAAACAAACTGACGAAAGAGTTCACGGAACGTTTCCAAGAAACTGAAACGTGTTAACAGCAAACCAAAAATATCCAGTTTTTTTTATCACAAAAACCGATATAGCGCGCAATAATGTCGACTCGTGGCTCATTTGACTTTGAAATACTGTGAACTAAAAAACAAGTGCCTTTGAAACGTTTGCTGCAATTTTCAAATTTTATATTGAAATAATATGAATGAATTCAGTGAAATTTTTATCGATAGTCCGAATGTGAGTTACACTGATGGCTATATCGAGACCACTTACAATTACCAGACAACAAGAGTGCAGCAAATTCAGTCAAAACTAATGGTAATAAAATACGAAGTAAATAGTGAAAAATTACTTCCCTGTGATAAAAAATGTAGGCATTTCCTGTTTGCGAAACCTTGAATATTCGTACGAATTTAACGGTTCCGAAAATTGGCTTGATGTTAATTGGCTGGGGTGGAAATAATGGCAGTACTTTAACTGGGGCCTTGCTGGCAAACAAATTCGGTCTCACGTGGAAAACAAAAAACGGATCCAAAACTGCTAATTGGTAAATATTAATTTTCACTTTCATTTGGAAAAAATATTACAAGGTCACTGACCTATTAATGTCTTTTAATGGTTATTTATACATGCATATTTTGAAAAAAATCAGTATGATTTAAATTAAAGCTGGATGATTAATAAATGTCACTAAAATTATCATATAATTCAGATTCACTCGAATTATTTTTTAATGAAGAGGTAGAATCAAAAATTAATTACAAGCCACCTATGTAGAACATTAACCTAAAAGTTTTAAGCCTTTTTAAAAACATCGCTATTTCTTCAGCGTATTTTATAAATTTTAACAATTTAAAACTATCGATAAAACAAGAAAAATTCAATTTGATAAGAATCAAACATATGTTCATTTAAAATGTGATGCGTACATCAATCTTAAAATTGTGGAATGTAAGTTATATTGTGCATACGATTTCACTTGAGTTTAAACCAAAGGGTAATTTTGAGAGTGCTGGTGGTTAAACCACAGAACAACGCGTGGCGTGCTGCGCAGCTAACATAGAATGAGAGCTCAGATGGGGAAATATTTTCCGTATTGCTGCAATTACGTATACGTATACGTAAGCATGACGTATACGCGCACC
>AGDA01038877.1:0-10701 GCA_000281935.1 Mengenilla moldrzyki | reverse complement strand
TATATTACGTTGGGTCATTATCGAACATTTTCAGTTGAATTTCAGCTAATTCGCAAATGGTACAAACGTCCACAGGTGGGTTAGTTAGTGAAGAAATATTTCATATTGCAGTCAATTTCGACAGAAAAGTGTTGGAAAATAAGAATTAAATTCAAAATTGATTTCAAGTTAAACGAGTTTCAACGTTTAATAAGAATGTAATATTAAACCAAAAATTGAATGTTTGGTAATGATTCGACGTTTTTTAATAGCAAAAACATTGTAAAATTATCTTTAAAAATAGTACAAATTTTTCTTTAACTTTAATTAAAATGCGAGTATACATTTATTAAACATTTTTTTCTAATTTCAAAATTAAATATCTAAATAAATTTCAACTTGAGTTTTTTGATTAAAATCCTCAAATTTTTCGTTAACAAAAAACATTTTTTTTCATGCGCATTTATGAGGTTTTCATTGCATGTTTTCAAAAAAATTACAATGGCTGAGCAGTTCATGCCTAATACCTCCATGTCGTAACATTTGAACGCACGCTCGTAATCTGTAATTTGCGCACGTTCACTGCCTTTTTAAAAATATTATTCAAAAATTTTTATGTAGAAAAATAATTATAAGAAGAAAATATTTGAAGTAAATATAATGTCAGTGACGTTTAAAAATTTATTTAAACTAACGATATTTAACGTTAAATAACGGTATTACAACATTTTTTCTTTTCGTTCCTGTCATTTGCAACGCTATTGAATTTTTTTATTAAGTTTCTGTTAGATACTTTTTACGCTAAAAAATTTCGTTACCGTTATTTACGGTTTCAGTTCAATAACGTTATCAACTACTGACAAATAGACGTTTTTCAAAAATAACTTTTTAGGACATCTTTTAGTCGTCGAAAAGACATCTTTAAAAAACTATCACACACTTCGAAAAGACTTTTGTAAAAAACATATTTTTCCAACCTGCGTCGGGTTGGAAAAATCTGCTCTAGATTAAATGCTCTAAATTAAATTAAAAAATTACTTTTTTAAACTATATTTTATGTTTAGCTCACTAAAAAAGATTATTAATGTTGCATTTTTTTAATTTCAAAATATTGCACTGAAACTTTCAAATACTACAAAGTATATATTTATCATATGTAAACAAGAATGTAATTTTGAGTTTAATATTAGTTTTTTTTTATAAAAGACAACGATTTGATTTTTAAGGGCTTTAATATTTATTTTTTTCAATATATATTTTAAAATATATAGTTTTGTCATTTAAAACTAGAATATTCTTTGTAGCTTATACATTAGAACAATTGACGGATTCACCAGAAAAAACGGTAAAAATATTTTAAAATGCGAAATATTATTAAAAACAATGTCTTAAATTAAACATTTAAACATCATATTAACATTCTTAAGCGTTACTTAAATTAATTCGAGTTAAATAAAATTTTTAATCTATCTTATAAAAGTGCGTTGAATGCTTGTTCGTTTAAAATGTGTAAAAATCGGCTATGCATAGTTAAATTTATTTATTATATTTCACTTCTAAGACCCAAAATTTTTTTATGAATAGTCGCACAAGTTATTAACACTTATAGATTCTGGAATAGATTTTTAGTTAAAAAATATAAAAGTTTTGAAAAAATTTAAATTTTTCAATTAGAAAGAGTTTTGTTTTATTATATATATATATATATATAATTTTAGTCAATAGCATTTTCCAAACCAAAAAACATTTTAATTATCAAAATAACTAATCTTTTTATAGCCTAATATTATTCAAAAAAAATCATGGAATTAATATTAACTGATGCAGCTTATCGAGACACCGAAGTATTCCTGAGTAATGTGGAAAATCCTCCATTGGTTTATTCCTTGAAACTTCAACAGTGTCAATTACCGCTATTGAATAATCATATGTTGGAAAAATTCAGATGCCTGGTGTCACTTAACCTAATGGACAATTCAATTACTACATTAGATGTCAACTTATTGAAGCAACAAGAGTATTTAGAGTATCTGTATTTATCCAAAAATAACATATCGTATGTACCTGATGGTGTTTTCTCAAACAATAAGAATTTAAAAGCCATTTTTCTGGCCAACAACAAAATTTCAAAACTTGGCAGGAAAGCTTTCAAAGGCCTTACAAAGCTGGAATTCTTATATTTGAGTTTTAATCAAATAAGTAAAATCAAAACTGTATTTTCAACGAATTGTTCATTAATTCATTTACATTTAGACTCAAATCAAATCACAAACGTTTCACCGATTGCCTTCTATGAATTGAAAAATTTAGAAGTTTTAGATTTAAGCGATAATAGGCTTTTAGGATTAGGTCATGAAACGTTTAGCCAATGTTTTAGCTTAAAATATATTGACTTATCACGAAACTATTTAACAAACAACGTACTACTTTTGTTCTTCAATAACAGCCAGCTTAAATTATTAAATTTAGAGTTTAATAACTTAAATCGATTTGAGTGCCCAATTAACTCATTATCAAACTTAGAAAATTTGTTCTTAAATTTCAATCCAATTTTCCAGTTTTCTGTTGATAATTTAAATCAGTTAAGTCTGAAAGGAATAACACTGAGTTTACTCTCAGATCCTGAAACAAAGATTTTTCACGATTTTATAAATTTAAAAGTGTTAATTTTATTCGTAAGGTATGCGACTTTTCAACTCAAAACGTTTACGGTTTTCAATTTAGAAGTTTTAAAAATCACCGTTTGCATTCAAATGAAAATCCGCTTAAATGTGTCTGAATATTTTAAAAATTTAAAGGAGTTTTATTTAGAGATGTTGAATCCTATTTTAGAGCCCTCAAAAATCATGTGCACAGATATTCTTAAACACAAAACTTTAGAAAAGATTACGCTAAAATATTTGAACAATTTTTTTTTTGTGAAAACTCATATCGTGGCTAAGAACATCCGTTTAAAGTATTTACGTTTATATGGTCTGAAGAATAACAAGATTGGCCCAATATTTGCACATTTGCATGCATTAATAGAGTTATACTTCTACGAATGTGATTTGAAATGCTTCAATGAAACGGCCCTTAAGTTTATGGTGAATTTAAAACGATTAATTGTAACGAAATCGAAACTATGCAAAATACAAACGAATGTTCTAAAAAATAATATTAAATTAGAAGAAATCAACTTTTCACATTGCCAAATATATTTTATTGGAAACTATGCTTTTTTTAATTTAACTAAGTTGAAAAAATTAAATTTGGCTGGTAATCTTTTGAATGAAATAAAGTATAAAATGTTTGCTGGACTTTGGAATCTACCGTCGTTAACTATTGATTTAACTGACAACAATTTCGAAGCAATAAATTGGAACCATCAGTGTAAAGTTTTAATGTGATTCATAATATAAAAAACTTTAAGCATTAGTTAAGCACTTTACCTTTGAAAGGCTTATGACGATTGTTCTAAAAAAGAAGGGTTTTCAATTGTCACGAACAAATTTTGTCTAAAGTGCCATCATTCGACTAGACATATCCTTAAACAAAAAAACAACCATTATTTTATGCCAGCATTGCACTGGACATCCGCTAGAGATCATGAAATTGGACCATAGTAAAACAATTTTATTGATATCTTACAAATGGTTGATTACAGAAAAAAAGACCCCTATAAAAAATATATGCGCCGTAAGAGTTTTAATTTTCTATAAAAAAAGTTTTATGTTTTTTTAGTGCCAAATTTTAATAAAAACTTCATTTTTCCTAGTTTTTCATGATTTTTTTTAATATTGTTATAAAAAAGCTAAAATATAACTGTAATCGTCATTAGGCAATAAACATAACATATATCCAACAACTTTTCACGAGTACAGTGTTGTAAGTTTTTGGAAAAATATTATTTGCATTCTTTTCAAAAAAAAATTACATTAATAAAAAGATTTTTTAGAAAAAACTTATTTTTTAGTATCAACGTGTATTCTATAACAATATTACACAATTTCGTTGATTTCTATTGTGTTTAAACACTATACTGTTTGGTGGTCACACTGATCTTAATCATTGTATTACACCGAAAAACAGTTTAAAAAAAAAACAATTGACTTTATTGTTTACAACGGCTCAAAATAAATTGTCAAATGAATTAAAATAAAGTAAAAAAACTGATGAAAAAAATTTTACTGTTATCAAGGGGAAGAGTTCACCCTAGATAACAGCGCTTTTTCCACGTACACAACATTCCTCTCCCTTAGCTTGATCTAGTCGGAACCAACAGATGTAGATGATAGCATATACGTTGACGTTGAGAACGGAGGTGTCTGGGAGGCGCGATAGGAGAAGAAACCACACCAAGTGGTGTTTCCGATAACTCGGTTCTCAGTGGAGTGTGAAACTCAGAAGCCACAACATTTGAATAGAATGTTAAAGACAATGAGAAATCCAGTTCGTGTGGAACTTAATTCGGAGGAGACGTAACATTGTTCAAGTTACTTGTGTTTAAAATGTTACCCTCCGGAGTTTTGATAGGCGAGTTTGCCTCGTCGTCTTGTGAGGAATATGATGCGGTGACGTCCGGCGTCTTAGATGCAGATAGTGTACAAGTCATTAACTGATATGCATATTGATGCAGTTCATTATTATTGTTGGTATGAGAACGATAAGAAATAGGCCCTAATCGCTCCGAAATAATGACCAAAACCCATCGCGTATCTTGGACAAAATTTCTTGAAAAAAAAGGAAAACCAACCGTGAACTCTATTGACAGTTGTTTCTTGGAGACCTCATTGGAACTAGGTTCCGAACATTTACTGTTATAAGTCGGACAAATTGCATCCAAAACAATTCTTAGTGATCGTCCCATGAGTGATTCAGGCTGATTAGCATTTTTATAAATGATTGATGTAGTATATTGAGCAGCAAGAAACGGCATATAGTCAACTGCCAATCATCTAGAGCTGTTAGAGTTTACTCCGAGAAAAACTTAAAAAAAACTGTTTTGGTAGAACAAACCAATTGTGATATCTCTGGGTTCGAATTACCACACTTAATGAAGACGAAACTCGAATCTGAAAATGAGAAGCAAATCCGAAACCGAGTTTATAAATAACAAAATATTTATTAGTGGAAATAAATGATTAACACATAATTATTATTTAAAATGTAAATAAAACGCGACTAAATAATCACGAAACCGAATAAAGAAAGTCTATGAGAAGAAGAAGTTAAAGTCTCTCTCGTACTGCTGCTTTTATAGTCGAATTCTCCCATCCTTAATTCACTAATTGAGTGGCTGACTGGTTGTGAAAACCATTAATTATTGAGTGTGACAGAATTAAGACTTTTCGTCCAAATAATCGGTGGCTGACTGGTTACGATTGTAGATTCTCGGTGTATGACTGGTTACAATTGACTTAACTCACGTCGATTGAGAAATTAAATGACTCAATAAATTATGGTTGTTGATTATTTAGAAATTAGGTGGCTGAATGGTTTTGATTATGAGTTTGAATGTTACTCAGCCATAGTTACTACCACGTCTTATAATATCAGCAAGGGATATTACACATTTTTCCATCTGACTTTAAGAGCATAAATGGGAAAGAGCCGTTAGAACGTGACGAATTGCAGTCGATTTACAGAACTCTGCAAAGGCAGAGGAAGTATATACAATACTATTATCGCTAACTAACATCTCAGGTAAACCATGAGTTACGAATATACATGAATGCAAGGATAGTAGAATCAGTAGATAAATCAGGTACAAGATGCACTTCTAACCATCTTGAATACGAGTCAACCACAAGTAGCAGAAGTTTTCCCTTGAACGGACCAGTAATTTCTAAGAGTTGGTAAAACATGATAACTCGTTACAAATCTCATGTCCAAAATTGCCTTCATTTTATCCAAGTTGACTGTAAAAGATCTTCCATTTTGTTGTCATATTTAACACTTTCTTTTATTATGATATTAGACACTAACTAATCTATTTGTGTCACCTTTATGAAAATGTCCGTTGCCAACAGAATGCCATGCCGGTCAGATAATGCATTTATTCGCCAAAAATCATACTCACTTTTATTGAATGTTTGAGGAGCGTATGAGTTATTTCTCCAGTTAAACATAGGAATAGTATCTAAAGTATCTGAACAGGTGGGTAATGAAGTTTGATTTGTCGGTTCTTGAACAGAATCTTTAATTTCAACAACATCGGTTTCATTTTCTACTTCTTGACCTATGAACTGCTGATCTTCTTCGTCTAACTGCAAGTCATCTACAACGTCACATTTATCTGCCATAAGTAACTGCAATATTTCTTCATCTTGAATGTGAAATTCTCTGCACTCTCGTTCAGCTATTCCTGTAAAGAAAAAACATGACGATAAATTATATAAAAATACAAGAAACCAATACATTATCATAAAACACTACATATAATAATACTACAACGATTACACCAGATATGGACCAAAGAGAAAAGTATTTCCTCTAGATGATTTGAAATTTTTAAGTACTGGTGCTAATATTCTGCCGTTTATTGAATTATTATATAAAATTATACTTATCAAATAATCTAAAACACGTGATAAAAGTCATTTTATTTTCTCAACTCCAAAAAATTTTTAAGATATTATTAGTTCAGCCCGCGAATGTTTTGGTTTTGACGCAATAAAGTTTGACAGTTTTTCTTTTATTCCTTCAGAAACACATTTGTTGCCTTGGACATACGTTCTATTTTGACATTCAGTAAAAAATTATCGATTCAATAATAATTGAAAGATTTTTTTCCCAGTGTGATAACTGATTTCTTTATAAGTAGTCGTACTGTATTAAAATCCTGAACTCTAAAGTTTGAAAATTCGAAAATTTTTAAAAGATTTCTTTAAAAAAATTCATAAAGGAATTTCATTCGAATGAATAGGCTGGCAAAAATTTAAAACTAAAAATAAAACACTGATTGCAAAATTTATTGTTCAAATTTTGAAAAAGTTTTCACACCTTTTCACAACTTTATGAATGTCTTAAGAGCGCAATTTCTCAATGTTAAAAAAATTTTCATAAAAGTGTGATGTTTAAGTACCGGTTGTGTAAGATACCTTGGATACCGGAACTCGGATTCTATTCTGTTGTAATGATTACGACCTGATCTCGGCTGTTTGCTTTTATTGGTGCTGATTGTAAACAACGACCACCACTAGTAAACACAGTATCACCAATTCACTCGCAGTCACAAAACCAAAGTACTTCTGGGTTGACAGTTACCGAAAAAGGTAGTACAACACGCGATAAAGTTTCACTTGGTTAAAACTTTTATTTTTAAAATCTTAAGTACATGAGACCGAATTTTCCAAAAACTTCATCTTTCTAAGTATAAATATGTAAAAGTATCCTACTTGGTTCCACCACCCTAGGCAGAACCAAGTTTACAATAATTTACTCTTGACATTTTCTTAAACATTTAAAAGTTAAAATTAAATAATATAATCTAAGTGTTAATAATATATGTTTCCCGAAGATTACAATATTCTGGAACGTTGTACATTTGTAAGTTATAAATTAAAATATATATCCTTAAAATTAAGAATATGATTCCATTAAGCATGTCTGGTTACAATAATTTCTTACTATCCTAAAAATTCTCCATCTATTATTAGACAGGTGTTAACACTTTTACACCACTACTGTCATACATTTTTTACTTTAATAACAGTTATCAAGAAAAAACGTGAGTCTGGAAAACCAGCTGCAGGAAATACTAAATTTATGTATTTCTCAGCTGGCTACACTGTTGACGTGTTTAGTACTCGGTTCGTGAGGGAAATTTAACTGTAAAAATTCGAGTTTAAGTTTATTATTAATTTATTATTTCCTTCTTGTGCTTTTATTTAGGTCGGTAGTGATTTTAATGGTTCAAGTAGATTCGCTTTACAAAAGTTTCACTCCGCTAATAGGAATTCCGTTTCAATTTAAAGAAATAGAATAGAAAAATTTGAACAGAATTGGTAAGTGTTACATCACTTGATAATACTACGTTTTTTTTATATTTAAAAAAATTTTTTAAAGATTGGCACTAAATTATTTGTTATATCAAAAAATTGTATTAAAGTTTTTTATGGATCATTATACTCTAAATCTTTTTGTAAAGAACATTTTTTTAAAAAATAACTTGTTTTAGAAATAAAAGGTTTTCTAAGGTTTTTTCCTAGTTTCCACATTCAACCTAATAACTCAGAATTAAAGGAATAAGGGCACGCATTCATATGTATATTTAAATCCCAAGATATGTATAATCGATAATAGGTATTTTTATACAAATCTGGAAGACATATTTGACATTTTGTAAGTTTAATATAATCAGTTTTTTCTATCCCTTATTTTAATAATTTGTCTTATGAAATAACATTTTTGTTTTTATCATTTTAAAAAATATGAAATTTTCAAACTTATCTTTGAGAATAATTGAATATTTATGAAAAAAAAAACGCAATAACGTATTACGATTTTAATAAAAAAAATTCAAATTACTTTTTTTTAATATTCGAATTTTAAAAATTCTGAATTCGTCATTGCTTCGGTGTATTTAGAACTGCACTCACAACGATAGTAAAAAAAAATCTAAATTAATATGGAAAAAATCGAGATTTCTGAAAGTCCAGCTGACGAAGTAGAAGCCCGACTAGCTGAGATAGAAGGAGCCTCTGTAGTGATTTGGCTCATAATTAATCGTTGTCGTCTAAGTACATTAAGGAATTATTTTGCGGTGAATTTTTTCAACGTTCAATATTTGATTTTAACCAATAACAAAATTGAGACTCTAGAAACTCATACGTTTGATTATCTAGCGAATTTAGTTCAAATATATTTAACGGAAAATTTAATAAGTCATTTGCCCGCTGAAATATTTTTTTATAACAGAAAACTTGAAACGATCGACTTAATGAATAACCGAATTGAGCGCATGAGCGAATCGATTTTTCAAAACTTAACTTATCTACGAAAATTATGCTTAGCTTGCAATAAACTAGTTGACTTAGATGGAAATCTGTTCGTGAATAATGGAAGTTTACGTGAACTTTACATTCAGCGTAATCAGTTGTCGAACCTGTCTGAGAATTTATTCAAACCTTTGATCAATTTAGAAAAACTGTTTTTAAGCTTTAACTCTATTTCTGAATTACGGCAGCATTTTGCTTGCAGCCAACGTTTAATTAGTTTAAGATTGGACTACAACCGACTTCAAAATTTAAGCAATTTTGTATTTAACGGTCTTAATCATTTAGTGGATTTAAACTTGAGTAATAACAAGTTAATTTCAATAGAAAATCAAAGTTTCGAAACTTGTATTTCTTTAGAAAGTTTAAATTTGTCTTTTAATTCTTTATCTGTAATATCGCCTGGTTTGTTTAAGAGCAATTCTAAATTGTCTTACATCAATTTAGAAAATAATATATTAAATAACTTTAATGTTAATGTTTTGAGATCCGCTTGCTGTTTAAAAGAGCTTTATATTCAGTTTAACAGAACAGTTTTGAATGACTATTTTTATAAATTTAAATTCGTGAAACGTTTAGAAAAGTTTTCCTCGGACATGCATTTTGTCAATCACCTTGGATCGATTTTTTTGAATTTTGCTTTTCTTAAATGTTTACATTTACGAATCAAAGGCAATTTTTATAGTTTTTTTACTTTACGCAGTAATACTATTCAAGATTTAAACATTATACTGATATCACTCGAGTATTTAACATTTAAAAATTTCAAAAATTATTTTCCAAATTTAAAACAATTTTTCCTTCGCGTAATTAATCCAAAACTGAAAAGTATAAAATATATAGATTTGAGCGTAATTTGTGAACATGAGAATTTAGATATAGTTTCTTTAAGAAATTTAAATCGATTTAAGTTAGCGACACTAGTACCAAGTATCAAACCATTCAATTTAAGAACATTGATTTTGGAAGGATTATACAAAAAAACCATAAATGATAACTTTTATAATTTCTGCAACTTGGAAAAATTGCATTTGTCAAAATCTATTCTTGAGTACTTTGAAGACAATGCATTACAGACTTTAACGAAATTAAAATACATTACAGTTACAAATTCATGTTTAACTCGTGTGCAAAAGCCATTACTGGTGAATAACGTGAATTTAATCGAAGTCGATTTTTCGAACTGTCGTATTGAATTTGTCGAAGACGAATCATTTATAAATTTGACGAAATTAAAGAAATTGAACTTATCATCAAATCGTATAGTTCAAATTACTAAATACACGTTTACCGGCTTAGACTCTTTAGAATGTCTAAATATCGATAACAATCCTATAAAAGAAGCAAATAAGGCTTTTGAGAATTAATAATTGGATGAAATTCTTCGTCTTAATTTTCATTTTTCCCAAACAAAGTGTTACATCAAATGATCACAAGAACTTTCTGTTCAATAATTAATACTTGTGTCGTGAATTGCGTTAATTTATATTATATGTCCATATTTATATTTATATTTCTATTTTGTTGTAGCCCAAATATTTATATATATTTATACATACATATTTTTTTTTTTCGTATTATTTTCTGTTGTTTTGAATTGTTACTTTGTAACAATTCGAAACGCTTAACAATGAAAAATTCATTTTTGGAAGAAAATATTGAATTTCATATTTTCGAGAAATTAAAAAAAAAATTAAAACGCTTTTATTCTCCACTCCTAAAAGAGCGAGAATATATACTGTAA
>AGDA01038868.1:0-18588 GCA_000281935.1 Mengenilla moldrzyki | reverse complement strand
ACGTCATAGAAATTGGTTACTACCTTGCAAAAACCGAATGTTACCTAGAAGCATAAAAATTGCTCCATTGAGCAATATGATTTGACGCACTGCGATCACGCAACGACTATTTTATATGAGCGCTTGATGAATACTCAGAGTATCGTATAGCACAATTCGATTAAAATATGTTTAATAAACGTATATTTTTGTGCACAATCTTTATAATGTGCAACAATATATTAGGCACCTGATAAACATTTAATAAACAAAATTTATGCAAAAATGTTTAAAAGTACAGATTTTTTTAGACTTCGGCTGATATTAGAGATTCAAAAATTAATTAATTTAATAAATGTTTTGTGCTATACGGGGTATAAATTTCAATACGTAAATTTTTCTTAGTTATTGTGATTTAATAAAAAACAAGTACATGTTTGGAAAATTAGTCACTAAGCCTAAAAGCTCATTATATTCTATCCATGTTAAAATAATTTCCACATTTTAAATTGTAAATGCAATACAACTGATGATATTTGTTGTTGAATAAAGTTTGCATTTCAAAAAATTCTATGAGATTTCGTAATAAAGTTTTGGTAATATTATGGTGTTTTTTAAAAAATTGATTAACCGTTTCCTAATGTTCAAAAAAAATCTTCCTTGCACTTTTTTTAATATAAATGCAAAAAGTTTTTAAATCTATTCTTTTTTTTTTTGAAAATTATTAAGAAAATGATTTATAGAAAGAATTTAATTGAATGAGAGTTTTTTAATTATTTTCTCAAAATACAAAAATAAACTTAAAAATAGCACTTGTATCCTTTGTAGTAGTACATTTACTTACGTATATAATTAGCGATTCAATTATACGACATTGATGCGACATATCAGTAACCATAGTGACCATATTATCATCCACTTCACGAACCAACGTCGGCCCAAAGACAATAGCTAAGTTTCTGGCTTCCATTTTATTAATGTCAGCGTGTTCAGATACTTTTTTTAGATGACTAATGAGGAATTTTAACGTTTCATAATTATGAACGGGAAGCTCGCGGATCAATTTACGGATTTTTATTAAACGCTCATAATGATCTTCGATTTTATCGGCTTCAATAAATGCACTGTACAGATCAGTGGTTAATAAAGAATCTGGTAATTTGCGAAGGAAAGACTTTAACAGACTACTAACAACGTTCATATCATTCCATCTAGAATCCTAAAAGAATATCAGTATGTAATAATAATCAACAGGTACTGATAGTAACAAGTATTTCGTGCAAAGTATAAAGAAGTCACTAACGTGAAATTCATATTAATTTATAAACAATTTCATTGTACTCTTTGCTTTTTTTGTAAAAAAGACTCTTGTTATAAAATTCATATGGAAATGCTAGTTACGACAGGTTTGAAACAAAACTAAATAACAGTAAAATATTTGAAATTGAATAGGAATCAATTTCCAGAATTGAATTTTAATAAAAATCGATATCTTCTAAACTAAAATTTATCATATTACAATAAACACTAAAAGCAATCATTGCGTCCGTTTCGGCCGCAACCTACCAGACCAGTTCCAGTTAAATATCAAATAGTCTGGAAACATCAACTAAAAAACATTTTTGTTTGCATTTAGAAATTCCAATTTTCATATGAAAATATGAAGAAAGTTCAAATTTAGTGTTCAAATTGACAATAAATTGAGCGTTTCGATACAAAGAATTAAGCTTTTATATATATTAATATATATAGAAAAAAAACTGTAATGCAATTCTAACAGTAGATTTTAATTGTTCTTTCGAACCTTCATTAATTTTCTTTTCATTCAAACACCACACCAACTTACAACTAATATATAAAATTATTACCTTTAGAACATAGAAAAAACAAAATAAAAAATTAACGGTTTTATTATTCGAAAATTTTTGGTACATTCAGGAATCCCATCGAGTGTAGGATTGATGTGTTGTAGAATACGTGTAAATGTATGTATAAAAGTCCATGAACAAAAAAATTTAAAAACTTAAGATTTGTTGAAAGACGATTAAAATCATTTGAAACATTTTGAATTTTATCGTTGAAATTCAATAAAATACGACTTTTCTTTCATTATTTCAACAATAATTCAAAGAAAATTTAACCATATTTTATCATATAATTTCAATTTATGATTTTTTTCCAAATTCATTTTGAATTTTAATTTGAAAACCTTTTTGTTCTGTGAGCGGTTAATTGGATGAGAAAAAAGAGAAAAAATGTGTTAACAAATGTAATTTTTTCAAAGTTTCGAGTTGAAAAAATTAACTATGGTAACTAATTTTTTTTAGAGGAATACATTTCACAACGGTCATTTTTCAGTTAAACGGACGGGTTCCGAAATTAATTGTTTATTACATTTTAGTTATATTTAGTTCATTAAATGAGGTAGAAAAATCAAAGCGTAAAACCTAGAGACTTTTTTGATAGTACTTTATTTTTGTAGATTTTTTAAATATAAGCAATAAACATAAATCTACACAAAGCACGAAATACGCGTTTTAAATATTGATTTAATTGCATAAACAAACTTGTAAAGTAAGCTCATCAAAACCCTTATTGACAGATTCAGTAAGGAATGTAACAGCTGCATTGTTACCAGGAACTCGATAAATCCCTTTAACATCTAAACCCCGTTTTTCCACAATATTGGTACAAAATTCGACGAATTTCGGAACAAACTGAAAACTAATTGAAGACGGACACATTTCCAACGGTACACCGAACAGACCATCAGCTACCAAGCTTGGAGCTGTAGTAGACGTTGGAGAATTAGGAGAAGAAGAGCCATGCTGTTGAATTTTCCGCAACTGCTTTACCATCCGGTTTCGCCACGTTTTCGTCGATTTCGGACTTGTAGCTAAAACGTCAACGTTTGACGTCGCCGAAGTCGTCATATCAGTATTTAATGACTTCCGGGTTTTACAAACGGGCGATTGACCGGACGGTGATCGGTTTCGTACGACTGTAGATTTCAACTTGGGATTTGATTCTGATACATTATCATCAGCGGACTTTTTCTCTTCCTAATGTTGTAAATTTTTATTATCAATTATAAAATCTTTAGCAATTTTATATTTAAATTTCTAATTGTCAGAGAATCTAAAAAAATAAACTGAATTTATTTGTGAAGAAAATTAGAAAGCTTTTATAGATTTTAAAATCAGCAATTTAAGTAAACAAGCTTTTACTTTAACCTGGTGCCCAGATTGATAAATTGAAAATAAGTATCAGGGCTCGATAATTACATTTAATTTTTATCTACATTCTTTTAATACCATAGTTTCCTTAAACGTGGAGGAAACAAATTAAACTTTGGTCTATTTATTATAAACTTACGGGTTATATGAAAAATGTATTAAAGTATTCCGCTCATCCCAAGTCTGTTTTATTTGTAATAGAGTCATTGCTATCAATAACATTTTGTAAATTAATTTTTGGTTTTGAAGTCCAATGATATACTATCTCATCTCGTAAAAAAACTACTCTAAATTGTTCAAAAGCACAAATTTATCATAATAAACTAAGCTCTACATGATTAGAATATCGAAACAACATTTTTTTAAAAAATATATTGTTTTATTAGAGTCCTTTCAATTACTTTTGCAAACTAAATATGAGGATTTTATTAGATAGATAATTATGGTAATATTACAATAAGAATTTTGTAAATTGTTTATCAGAAATTCTATACTAAAAATTCATATTATGATACTACAGTTATATTACAATGAAATTTTACTAGGATTTAATAGTGATATTGTAGCACGTAAGACACTCCTCGCAATCAATGTCACTTAAATAAGATAGTCAAGATAAAAGTGAAGGTTCAGAAATTAGAATTTTAAATTATAATAATAAATACAAACGAAAAAAAAAATTAACACAGGGGTTTTAAATTGACTTATAAACTCTAATAATTTGTTAATATAAAAAACGATAAAAAAATTTGCAGTAAATATAAGTATATTAATTTTTTACAAAGTTTCTAATTAAAGAGCTTTTTTTCTTGACTGTACAAATTAAATTTTTCAAGAAACAAATGGAAATTCATATATGTGATTTTCGTGTAAATATAAGCATTAAAACATAATTTACTTTAAAAAAATTTGAAGTCGAAGTTAAAATTGGAATTGAAAATAAATATTAAAAAGGATCATTATAAACATTCCACAATATCTAATTACTGAATCACTGGCATAGATCTTAAAATAATTTACTTTTTGTTTTTCTTCAAATTTTACTATATTTGATTTAAATTTAAAGCAGTTATTGTTCAACATAATCAAAAAGAACTTACTACGTATAGAAATTACTCTCTTATTCTTAAAAATGTGTCATTGATTTTCTAATATAATTACGTGACACAAAATGATATATAATGTAACATTCGGTACAATAATAGAGTATGATAAAAAATAAATACATAAAAATATAAAAGTTTACGAATTTATTTTTCAAAATCTTGGTTAAAATAGGCTACAAATTAGATTATTATATTGGCACTATTAGAATTTGAAATATTAAAGCACCTTAAAAACTCAAATACAACACTAAAAATCTCAGAAACGACTATTCAAACAGATTTTACGTAAGTTTAAGATTAGATTAATCTCCTCAGAAGCCAAATGGTTTATTCTGAGCCTTTAAGTACCCATATAAATATATAAGAAATACATCTAGCGTTCAAAATAAACTTTATAAAATATATATCTTAATATACATCTTAAAAATAGGAAGTTTTGTTATTATAATATATAGTGAAGCTTTACTGAGTTATATATGTAATAAGTCATAAAAATTTTAAATATTACGTGAATAAAACTATAAGTTAAAACAAATTTTGAAATTTTTTATAATACTTAAATGATTAATATGTTTTTAACAATGTTTTCCTGAAAACTGAATTTGTGCATTTTTTTATTAACATATATATTTTTTTAAAAAAAACATAAAGTACATCAAAATTTTTTGGGAAATTCAATTAAAATATAAATTAATTACATAGTTTCTTTTTTCGTAAAATATAACTATAATATTTATAGATTTCAAGTTCTTTTTTATTAATTCCAAATAAATAAGACATGCATCATGAGAAAATTATTTACGTATTATTTTGGTTGCATGTGGTTTAGTTTGAAGCTTATATTAGCACTTTTGAAGCCCCGAAGGGTAGTCTAAAGCCTCATTTGACCAAACTAGATTCATTGACATTGTGAAGCTTTTTTTAACACTGAAAAATTATATTTAATACGGGAGGACCCTGTTTGGCTCAAATAAACTGCTTATGACGCCCATATAGCCTTTGAAAAGCCTCATATAACAGCATTACTGCTGAACTCAGTAAGAAAATCTCAATCACATGAACAATTGTGAAAAATTATAAAAAAGTATATAATCTAAACTGAAGATTTTTCTAAATTGATTTTTAAGAAATTTTATAAAGATACGTCTCCTTTGCAAGTTAGCCTACTTTTATTGTTTCAACAGCTTTAATTTTTGTTTCATTTTACGATTTTAATGAAGAACATAATCAAAAAAGCGAAAGTTTAAAAACGAATGATTTTCAATAATTCAATTTTACTAGTTGTTGAAATCCGTTTCTGTCACTTATCGTAAAAATAATAAAAAATAATTGAAAAAAGTTTTGCAAAGCTTTCGCTATCGACATTATTATTATTATTATTATTATTTTCGTAATTTAATAACTTTATTGAAAACTTTTTTCAATTGAAACAACGACGATAAAATCGAAAAAACAAAAAAATTAAGATTTTATTCTTAATTTATTACATAAATTATAATTTATATACGTAACTCTTATTGTATTAATAAAATATTGGATTTTTTCGTTTCAATTCTGCGAATAAATATTACATTATTGACAGCATAATATTAAAATGGCAAAACTTTCTCCGGAAAACTTCACATTGGCTTTTTTCATGCTAACAAATTATCTCAAAACTTCCAAATACATTATTATTTTACAGTCTCGTTTTATCATTAAGGTCTCCAAGAAATTATAAGAAAAATGAGTTTCTTAATTAGTTATTTTTCTATGATTACATCATTAAAAACGTTGTAAGAAATCTCATAAAGATACAACACTTGTTACATTATGTTGAATCAAATTGAAGTTATGAGTTTATTATTTAATTAAACATCCCATTAAATTAAAAAAAATCTTAATATAAATTGAAATTACAGAATTTATTTGCTGTTGTGTACAGTTTAAATCATTTAAGTTGTACATACATACAACAAGCGACATTCAAACAGTCTAGTAGTCGTCGTTCGACACTAGCACTTAGTGATACTTGTGTTCGGCATTGACGACCATAACTATTTTTCCCATCGTATAGAACATTGTGAAATAACTTATTTGACATTGGAAGTCCTAAAAGTATCATTATGATACTTTTCGTTCTAAAAAGATTTAAAACTCTTTGACTCTTTTCAATAAAAGTCTAAAATAAATACGAAAAATTATTTTCGATCTCTTAATTTGAATATTAAAAAAATATGATCGAATTCGCCTTAAACGCCCAAAGATGGTAAATTGACATTTTTAAAGTAAAACGTGTGAGCTTATCATTTAGCGTTCTGTGATCAAATTTTCTGCTTTGATCTGTAGAATGAAAGAGGAAAATATACTTAACATTACTGACAGAGTTTTATAACGTTTTGAATAAATCAACTGCGCGATGACAAAATAAAACAAAACTTGGAATGAAGTATCAAAAATATCGCAATATATACGCATAGACGAATCAAAGTTACCATTAAGATTAAGTTTAGATGCTTTTTAGGAGAAACTCTTTGACGGGCACATCAACCCCCATGTTAAATGATCAGTTTAATATGGTCTTAATAAATAAATATAACAGAAATCGTACATGCATATAAAGATACAAAGTGCTCAGATTCTCTATACAAAACGTATGTACGCGTTTTCAGAATGTACTCTCAATAAAAAAACTATTTTATCATAGCTACTCAAAGTTACTCAACTTATGCGTTTTCTGAAAGTTCGAGTGAGTCCACCAAAAAATCTTACTAACTCAATGCTCCGTAGAGTATATTTTTGAAAACTCCTTATATTTTTAACCCTTATTTAAAGAATTTTACTTTTCTATATCAAAATAAAGTAAAAATTCAGCACATTTAATTTACAAAAATTTGAATTTCATATACTATATTCTATTTCCTAAATTCATTTAAGTGAAACACTGACCTGATTTAAAACAGTTGATTCACTGACATCGACTTGTTCATTGAACGCACGCATCCAGTCAGCCATATCTGCAGCCGTGTCTGTTTGAAGCAATAGCTCGGTCCGGCATGGTTTCAGTGACGTGACACGCAACACATTTTTCCGTTTTGTGTAGTCGTCAGCGACTGTAACCACCGAATACCTCATGTCGATCCGAGAACAAGATTGCACACTGTCACTTTCGTTCAAACCCATTGGACTCTAACAATAGACAATTCGAAATTGAAAACTGTTCATTAAGCTACTTATACTCTGCATTTTGTTTTTGAATCGTTAAGCATGAAAATTTCTCTAATTGTCTTACTGCTTTAAAAGAAGTTTCACATTTTTAAAATCAAAAACGTACAATTCAATCTGCACTGATATACAGTATATAAAAACTGTAAATTATCCGTTAAATTTTACATGAGAAATCTGAGATTTATAATTTTAGCTTTTCTTCTGTGCAATTATGATATTATTATGATTAAGACTTAACAGATTACCACAAAATAATTTAAACAATAACTGTAAAAGGAGAACTAAATATTCGTAGTTTTTTTATTTTGATTTTTTAGAAGCTTAAGTTTGTCTCTTACACTATTTTTTGAAAATAAGTTAAAATCAAAAAACAATTGTATTTCTTATTTTAAAAATAAATGTACGTTCATTTTAGTTCAAAAACACAGGTTTTAAACAAATTTTATTGAAGTCAATTTATATTTGAAAAAATAGTAGTTCACACAGATACAAATCATGCCATTTTAGCCAAATGCCGTGTGTTCATAAGTATAAGGAAAAATATATTCATATTTAGAACTGAAAATATGAGTATACTTTCATTGACACTTTTGAACTGGCACGGAAAAGTTCTCAGCATAGAATAATAACATAAGTGGTGTTCAAAAAGTCTGTCCCGAACAGGACAATTTTACGTCATAGCTGCCTAGGATTACTCATCTCCTCTATTTTTGTACAAGACCAAGTAAGTTAGCAAAAATACTTTTCAACTCTGTCCCGAACAGGAGAGACTTTTTGAACACGACTATAGAAGTCTCCCACCAATGCATTTCACTAGACACTGTTTTGTTTTAGATCTGTATTCAACTCAAATGTAAACAAACAAACATTTCATATTTATAAATATAAAAGTAAAATACTACTCTTATGTTCGAAAACACCATCCGAGATTTTCAAAGTTAGCATGTGTTGATCAAACATATGATTAAAAAAGTAATAATTTAGGAGAGGCTAAAAATCATAGTTATGATTGGTTTTGATTTATAATTATTTAAGTCTCTATTCTATATATAAGTTTATATAAAAGTATATTAAAAATGTTCGCTTCGATTTTAATTCCTTGTAGATCATTAATTAAGAAAAAATCATGCGGTTATTTAAAGGTATTTTTTAAAATTTGATTCTAATAGCTTGGGGAATCAATCTATAAAAGTAGTTAACCAACTAATAAGATTTTTTATTTCAACTTATTTGCAACACTGCAAAAATTTTTTTTATTCTGACATTTACAAAATTAATTATTTCTGTCATTTTTTCCACATTTTAAAAGGAATGAATTCTTTAACTTAAACAGAGTAAACTCTAAACTACATTAGCTATACTACTCGTGAATTCCTAATTGAATTGAACGTTACTGAACCCTATCTTCTTTATTAAAACTTAACTAAAATTTAATCGATAAAAAATTCATAATAAATTTTATTAAGTAAAAAAAAACACAATAAAATGTGTTTTTCACTAATTAGTTTAATACCGAAGCAATAAAGGATTAATATAGAAGTAAAAAGAGTGCTTTTTTTCCAAATTTTCCACTCAAATCATACAATATTGTCATTTGACTTCTATATTTTTTAAATAGTGAATTATTTATTTTCAAAGATATAAAAATGATCATATTGCTTCCCTTAAAGTTCTATATGAAATCCATATGTTAAAAAGTATACCGTTTTATATTCATTTTTTAAAATAATCTTAATAATTTACCAAATTGAAATGGTAATAATTTCATAGAGTTCATACAGAATCCCACATGAAATAAAATAATATTGAATTTCCCCATAGAGTTTGTTGGGATATTTAGCTTAAAAGCTCTACCTTGCACTCTACTTCATATAAACTCTAATGTAAAAAATGAAAAATTAGAAACGTAAACTTTTTATTACAGAAAATCTAATTTACTCAAAAACGTTTAAAGGTCATTTTAATAACATCAGTTATTAAGTTTAATTTTCATAAAATTAACATACTAAAATGTACACATGTATGAAAACACTTATATATACATACAAAACAATTACAAAGCCATTTCGAATGCACAAAAATCAGTTAATGATTTTTACAATTTCACATGAACATAAAAGTGTACACATAGAAAGTTGAGTTATATGCGAATATTTATATCTTAAGATACCCAAGAACTGACTGAGCCCCATCTTCGTAATTTCCGACTGAATAGATTGCAAGTAAATTGAATTGGAATACATGAAAGCGAACTTGAATTATGATCGCGATTTTCTGCACGATACATTACTCTAAACAAATCCAGTAGATGGTCTTCGACATAAACCATTCCTTAACGTATTCACATTTTTTTAAATTTCTCAAAAACTATGTACTAAATGTTTACAATGTAAAACGCACGAACTAGCCTCACTAAAGTGCTTACGAGTGAATGAATTTCTTTTATTAATTTTCCTTAATTTTAGTTCTTTTTTTAAAAACTTTTTAACAGAAAAAAGACTCATTCAAACAATGCCCCTCTAATAACAATCAACAGAAACACACGACACTTTGTATGCATGTACATATCAATGAGCATTAGTAGAATTTAATTAAAAGCTGGACAGCCGTGTGATTAATTTAATAATCGTCATTTTGTATTTTAAAAGAACACCGTTTTTCCTATTATTTTCTTTTTATCAATAATGTCTTTAAGAAAATTTCTTTTTCTACATGCTAAAATTCAAAAAATTAATCTTACTTTTCATTTCTTTAAAAAGAAAGTTCTTCAATTGTGTGAGTATAAATGTCACCTTTTTGATAAAACGAAAAGAAAAACGTCTAAGTGTTCGTTAGATTCTAAATTATTGTAAACAGACATATGAATTAAGCCTACCTGTTTATTTGAAAATACTCAATATGAAAATTGGAAATTTCATTTTCTTACTTTAAAAGAACTGCATTCGTAGAATTTGTTAATTTTCATTAAATATCGTGCAATGTAAGTTGCACTTTTTAAGTATGTAATTTTATTTCAAAAACATTATTTCGAATGTCGCCAGAACGTTTTTTTTAATAGTGACCATTAACTTTATAAAAGATTTTTTTATTGTACTAGTGTTTTATACAAATTATATATAATTAAGCCAACTTCAATTTCTAAGTAATGTAATCAAGGTGTTTAACTGAAAGACAAGAGCAGCCTATATAAAACACGTTAAGAAATTTTTATTTTACTTGAGCATTCTTGGAATAGTCTATATAGGTTATACGCTTAAAACCCGAGTTAATAACCTGCCGTTTTTAGAAACTCGTGCAAAGTTATGAACAAGGAAACATCAATGTAACTGTGGAAAACTCTACAATCAAGTAAGATAGAAAAAATTTTAAGTGTATTTTGCTTTTTTTATTTATAAAAAAATACAATTGCCTCAAACTGGATACATTTTCCAAGCATCACAGAGTTAATTTTGAAGGAAAAATTTGAAAGTGATTTGATTGTAGAAACACTGAGTAGGTTTCCGAAAACGCCTTATATCGTGTGTTATAATATGTACTCGAAAATATACTCTAAGTAGGATAGCTATTACGTCATAACTTACTCAAAGTTATTCAACTTTTGAGTTTTATGCAAATTTGAGTAAATTTACCAAAATATCTTATTAGCCCAGTTCTTCGTGGAGTATATTTCGAATACTCCTATATATTCAAGAATTGGCTGAAATTTTAACAATTCCTGTTAAAAAAAAACGTACAGATTTAACCGGGTGTTAAATTTATTATCAGTAAATTGAAAAAATTACCTAAAATTTTCAATAAAAAATCTGTTATTATTCTTATTTATATTCTTTATTTTTATTTTAAAATTTAAAATGAATTCTGATAAGAAACAAGCTTATGTACGTTTTAGCAAATATTTATTTTGAAATTTGTACTGAAATAAGTTGCAGGCAACATATATTAATTTAAAATAATTTTTTTGTAAATTTCTCAGATGTAACACGAAGTCTTAATTTCAATGATAATTTACCGTCGAGAATCACACATTTCTGATAATTTTTAATATCTATTTCTTTCAGTATGCATTTTCAATTAGAAATAAGCTGAGAGTTGTATTAAAAGTATTGATTCAATAATAAAAAGTAAAATTGGGATAGATAAATCATCACTAAGAAATTACAAAGAGTACAATTTTCTTAAATATTTAAAAATTTACAAAAAATTATAAACGATACGTTTTTTTAAAAAAAATGAAAATCAACTGACAGCTTTTAGTTCTAATTACAAAATTAGTAAAAATGCCGGAAAATATTTTAGTCATAAAAATGTAACTTATTTTTGCTGAAAAGTAATATATAAATACTAGGAAACTGACTTGCAATTTTAACTTTCTGAAACAGCAAGAAAATAATCTGTTACTTAACCATTATAAACAAATTTTATTACAGTAGTCTTTCAAAGAGTAACTATTAATAATATGGCTAAAAAACGCATATTAATTAGTCCGTATGTACTAATTAATAAAAATAAAAAGAACATTACATAATTGTTAGTTTCATAAGAGCTTTATTTTGTAACTGATAACTTTATCGTTTATAAAATTTCTAATTTGAGGCTAATAAGAAACTTGGTAAATATAAGTAATGATTTATATTTCTTTCTCAAGTAGTAAAAAACACTAAAAATCGTTAGACAAAAAAATAAGAGAAGGCAATTGGAGAATAACAGAATTTCACTTAGGATTTTTTTAGATTGTTTTCATCTTCTCGTTGAAGTAAAACTAAAATGATCGATTAATGTAGCAAATAAATCAAAGTGAACATAAAAAAGGCAAATAAATAATTAGCTATTGTTTGCATTTTCAATCTCATTGCTACTTTCTACTATTAATTTTTCCTCTGAATTTTTAAAGAACATTTTCTATACAAATATCTAATTGAAAAATGTAAAAAAGCCTCACCACTTTCTTCATATAATCACTTTTTGTCTAAAGTAAGAAAGTAACTACTTACTGATACAATAATTACAAATCAAACGTTTCTGTTAGTAAATTCATTGAGTATTAGAAATATGTAATAACATTTTAGAGTGTTAAAAATGAAAAAACTCTTTTATAGAATAGTTTTTATTATTCATATGCTTAGTTTTTTAACTAAACCGATTTTTAGCGTTTTTTAATTTAATTCAATGTATTTTTAAACAATAAATATACTACTGAAAAAAGTCGACCAGTTATCAATCTGGATATTAAAATTAGAAACTGATATTTATTTTAATTTAGGGTTAAAGCCATTGTCTACATTATTAGTATTTAAATATATTTTTGCAGTCGACACTGAGCATAAATTAGCGCTATATATTAAAATGCTTTTTTTCCTTTTTAACTTTACTTATTCCAATTCTCAAACATCTAACTTTTTTGTGGTTTTTTAGAATTCTTGAAAATGTAAATGGCAACTTGTTTAAGCTATCAAGTAGCCAGTATTTTAATACGTTTTTGCAAGTTCTTAAAGCAGGCGTATTCGTCAAGCTTTATTAAGATGCATGATTTTAAAATCACGTGATGATTTACTTCAATTTGGGTAAAAAAAAATTACAATCTAAAACCTCACAAAGATTTTTCAGATAAAGTTGTTATAGATGGAAGTTTTCAAAGACATTTTGAAACACATTTAGAAATCAATAATAATTTTTTTTAAATATAACAGCATAAAAATGAAAAAAAATCGGACAAATTTTTCGGGAGCTACAAAAAATCCTTCGAAGAGTTGCATTTGACACACGAACACCAAGTTGGCCACTCTCCCTGTATGTTTTAAGTTTGTAATAATTTTAGCTAGTGATGTATACATACACCAATACACTACCTTATTTTCCGAAAATAAGACACTCTTACTTTTTTTTGTTCCAAAATACGCGCTAAAGCTTAATTTCAGTGGAGAGTCAAAATAAAAGTATATAGTTTTTCTTTTAATATTTATTATTTATTCAATTAGTTATGTCATCTTCTTCTGGAATACGATAGGGCTTATTTTCGGAGGATGTTTTGTTTTCGGAAAAACAAAAATTATTTTGTTATTTTAAATAATTACTATCTTTTTTTTTTCAAGTGTAAAAATATTTTAAATTTTGTGCGTGTGCATCGAATAATCCGATACAAATAACAAATTAACGAAAAAATGTATTTCAAAAATTTGTTTTCGATTACAATACCTTACAATTTTAAAAGTACCACATGGAAATGTTCACTGAAAAAAAAAACACGGACAAATAGGACAATACGTAATTCTTTTTAAATATACTAAAAGTATTGTTAATTTTACTAGATATCTTGTTTGGTTTACAAGAAATGTTGTAAATTTTGACAGAATCCATTGTTGTCGATTATTTTAGTATATTTTCAAGTCAAATTCACCAGTGTTTATTCTCAGTGTAGTTAAAAAAGTAACAGGTTTGTGTAGGAGCAAAAATAAGCTTTCTATCTGTGTTGTAGAAGTTTCGTTCAAAATCTTCCATATTCATAATTTTTCTCATGGACGTATAAGATATGGAGTGATAACTCTTCATATTTTTTTGTAAAAACATCTAAGGGTTTCTAATTCAGTGTGCACTTGTGCAAAATTTTTAACGAAATTTTCTAACGGTAAAATTTTCATTCGTTTGTCAACTATTCTTGAGTTCAGTTAAACGACTGGAGTAAAAAATTTTGCACACACGCACTCTGAATTAGTAACCCTTAGATGTTTTTACAAAAAAATACGAAGCGTTATCAGTCTATATCTTATACGTCCATGATTTTTACACATTATTCTGTAATACTTTTATCAACACAGATAAAGAACAGAATACTTTTCTTGTAGTTCTACGGTTAACCTGGGTCAAATTCTTTTCTTTGAATTTAACAATTATTTCTTTGTCTAAAAATTACAATTGATTTCACACTCTGTGTAAAAAATCGATTAATTTTCTGTGTATGGATAAGATTAGCTTTCAGATCTAATCTCTAAAAACTCGGTTCAAAGAACTTTATACGCACGAAGCTTCTAACTTATTATTCTATTGTGCTCTTTATTTCCATTTTTAATTACACGCATTATCAATTTAAAAAACTAATGTTTTTTTTAACCATTATGGGCCTAAGTTATCAGTACAGATTTCGTTTTCGTTATACTCTTGACATTTAAAAGATAAATATAACATATTTTCAATAT
Organism: Mengenilla moldrzyki; assembly: GCA_000281935.1. Classification (NCBI taxonomy): domain Eukaryota; kingdom Metazoa; phylum Arthropoda; class Insecta; order Strepsiptera; family Mengenillidae; genus Mengenilla; species Mengenilla moldrzyki. The sequence continues at coordinate 3,870 of AGDA01038868.1, read as the reverse complement.
TTACAACATAATATATAGTTTTAAATTTAAATAAATGTAAAAAGAAGATATGTATACATTTTCTTTATGCTTATATCCTTAAAACAAAGTGATCATTGTTTAAAAATCTAATAACGATTTTAGAGATATAAAATTAAGCTCAATTTAAAATTGAACACAACAAATAATACTTTCTATACTCAAAGAAAGCAAAATTATTTTTATTCACAATTAAAATAACAATAAATTACAAAGAAAACCTAGTAGATCACATACCATTAACTAATTCGTTATAAATCTTTCGAAATGTTTTATTTAAACTTTCAAAAATTAATAACGTGTAAAAATGAATTTCGAAAAATCATCTAACAATCTTCGCCTATACACACATAGTACAAAATGTTGTACAGACAAGTAGCACAATTAATGAATAAATACCTGATAATTTCGATCTTTATAAATGCATAAATAATGCCCTTGCAGCGTAACCCAGACTTGTTTCCAAGATCGATCATTAGCTTTCTAAATTCGAATAATGAAAAAAAAAACATTAATTAAGACAATATTTCACAACGGAATAATAATAATCGTAAAATAAAAATAATTAACGCAGTTTACATATGTTTACAGCACAAGGGGTTAAAAACTGGGTCGTTGTGTTAGAGAAAAATTAAAAGCAAAAGTAATTAACTTTTTTAAATATCTTTAAGTGAAAGTCTTACAAACAATAAAACTTAAGGAAAATTAACAAAAAAATTCATTTTTATTCTTCTAGTTTCGCTTGACATGTGAAGTTCATTACAATCAAAATGACTTGACTTCCTTATTTCAACTTTCCATTATATAAACATGTATGTGCAATAGATGTAGTTTTAATAAGTTCATTTGGTAAAACGTTGAAATTTTCAGAATCATATACACATGTTTTTTTTTTAATAAACATTTTAAAATCAACAACCCTTAATTACTGTTCTATAGAATATGCTAAAAATTATATGTGCAAAAGATACTAGGAAAGTGTTTTGATTTATTGTTTAAGTAGAATTAGTATTAAATAAAGTTATAAAAAAGTATAATGAGTTTAAAAAATTTTACAAACTTGCACACAATATGTGTGTACATTCAATATAAACCGTTTTGGAAAATATACTCCACGAAAAGTCGGATTAATAAGATATTTTGGTAAACTTACTCGAACTTGCACGAAACATAGAAGTTGAGTAATTTTAAGTAGCTATCATGTAATAGTTATCTTTTTTGAGAGTAAATTTTCGAAAACGTCTGTAAATTTTACAACTTCATTTCTAAACATGTAAATTTCAAATTTTAAATTTTAATAAAATAGCAAGAAAACTATAAATTTTATATTAAATAATTATTAATTTATTAATCACGGAGATATCAAATAATTATGTTCTAAATATCAAAAAAATGTGCATAAGCTTAAAATAATAATTTTTTCCCTATATGAAAAATTTATTAAAAAATATCAAATTTTTTCCATAAAAATTATTATTTATTATTTTTTTATTATCAAATATATTTTTTCGTTTTCATCAAATATCTATTATTAAATAAATGAAATTTTAATCCTTAATTTTGTGTAAATAAAATTTCAAATACAAAAAATTCTTCAAATAAAAATTACAATCAAATTTTTTGACATTACAATATTTCAATATTAAAAAAATATATTTTTACAAATATGACTTATTGGAAATTCATACAAATGATTCACAAAAAGACAATGTTAAGTTCGCTAATTGGTCTCAATGGAAAATTGAAAAATTTCTCCTAAATAAGGATAAGTACTGTAATTTTCTTATGAGCGTTTTTAAAATGTTATAAAGTGTAAATTGTTTTAGTAGCAAGCTCATACTTTACAATTTATAATAGGATTAAGCAAAAAATATTAATCAACGTTATGCTTTGAAAAACTTTAATCGAGATAATTTGACATAATTTTTTTTGTTCTTAAATTAAATTTCTTTTGATTAAAAATTAGTGAAATGTGTGCTATGTAAACTGATTTGAATAGAAAAAGTCTTTCAAATTTTAACATGAATAGTAAAAATAATTAAAGTTAATACATACCTTGCCATCGAGGCCTATAATTTTGCACTGTAAATGACCTTCTCGTAGCACGGAATCATTAAAATCTTTCTCCTTCACACTTTTATCACTATAATAAATACGAATAAGAGATTAGAAAATATTTATTTACTCCAAAGCAAAATTTTAAAATTCTAAAAGACACGTATACATGCAACACACAATTCTGATAAAAAAACACAGCAATTTTAAAACGTTTATCCTCTTTTTATTGAAATGAAAACGGATTGGTTTCAATCTTTTAAAGAAAAACTCTAACATAAAACAGAATTAGTTATTTTTATTTAGAAAAACGAAATATATAAATGAAATCAATAAAAAAAGTTTAAATTTAGATTTAAAACATTAGACATATAATCTGATTGTCTTATCAGACTTATCCAACAAATGTTCTCTTGAACTTCTGTTTTCATGTCTCATTGTAATAAAATTTATTTCTTTAAGAACGCTCAAAACGAACCTTGATTATTTAAAAAGATTATTAAACTGTAAGTAATTGAAATTAAAGGTCATTAAATTCAGTTTCTTGTTTTCTTTCTTCTATCTTATTTAAAAAATAATATTTTTTTGTAATTTTTTAATTATTTTAGCTATCGATTAATAAAAAAATTAATTACTTAATTATTTTTTAACTTTATCAAAATAAATAAAAGTACAAAACTAATTTCTGCTATATATGCAAATAAGTAAATACATAATAATTGCGGTTTGTACACAAACGTTAAAAATGATTATTTTCGAATCGATTAAACTTGTAAACGTTAAATTTCACATAAATAACTTTTATATAATCAAAATGAGTGTAAAAAGTTATTAATAAAAATTAATCGTTTATAATAGTGAATTTACATGTACGTAAAGTATTAAATTGTGGAATTTGTTAATTTTTTTACTGCTTTTTGATCATAATAATAATTAAAAATTCCTATCACTAATGGGATATATTCATATACTTCTCAGTGGAGAGAATCACTTGTAACATATTCATTAAAATAATTTTGAACATTTTTTTAATTGTATACAAATAAACAATTAAAACAGTCCTAATGAAACAATTAATCTTCTTGTGAAAATTGTTTAAATTCAAAAAAAATTTGTAAAATTGAATGCTTCTAGAATTGTTTACTCTTTAATAACAAAATTTGAACATAAATTAATAACGATTAATTAAAAATAAATTATTATGCTTTTTTAACTTTTCTAATAATTGTATTGATACAATGTAATGTATGGGTTGATTGTTAATTATAAAAACAATTTATTAATTAAGTTCTTTCCAAAATGCCAACTATGAATACAAAAAATAAAAAACGCATATTGATTTTTTAGTAACCAAGAAATTTGAAAAACTGATCAATGTTTTGGTAATTAAAACGAGAAATTCATTAAAAATATTTTTTGACGATTTTAAAACGATCGAAATTTAAATTTCCTTTTAATTTTCTTATGATGTCGTAAAAATCAAGAAACTGTAAAGATAATAGACCAGTGTTTCTTAATTGGGGGTCCGCGGACCCCCAAGGGTCCGAAAGATTCGAAATGTTTTCAGGAGAGCCGCAAAATTTTAGCATTTTCGAAATTTTTCAATGTTCATTTTTTAAATGTAATTTCATCAAATGAACAGTTTTTGCTCATAAATATCTAGCAATGTTATACATATATAGAACAATATTTACTATTTATTTTTCTCGTTGATTTATGAATATTCTTTGAACAAAGGGCTTAAGGGTGCAATTGAAAGCTTTACTATTCAACTATTTTAGAAAAAAATTTACCAGC
>AGDA01038866.1:0-15002 GCA_000281935.1 Mengenilla moldrzyki | reverse complement strand
GACTATGACATTTTATAAAAAGTTAAAGATGTTCAAATTAACATTTTAAACTCGAGGAAAGTTTAAAAAAGAATAATCTGTAATTTCAGTTTTTTAAACAGACGTTTAAAACAATTATTAATTATATAAAACAAAATCCATTTAATAAAAAGCTGAATATTTCATGTGAGTCAATGTGTATATGCATGAGAAGTACTAAATTGTGATTAATGTTCGATGTTCTTTCAATTTAACATTTTCACTTGTATAATTTTCCTTCCGACAATTTAAAATGTATAAATTTATGCATCAGTTTCAAAGTACTGTTTTGTAAAAAAAATAGTAAAAAAACGTTGTTGTTTTTTCTTAATTAAGAGTCTGCGGACATTTCTTTTTTTTAATAAGATATGTGTAACATTCTCGTTTAAAATTAGATAACTAATTTTATTTTTAAAATTGACCTTAACTTTTCCATTTTCCTAAAAATAACGTCGGTTCTCTGATTTTAATTTTAATTTCTTCATATAATTCATTTTCTATAAAATTATTATTGTATTCTACTCTAATTGAACATCAGAGTTATATTCCTATTTTTACAATATCGTTATAAAATCGCGGTTGGAAATGATGAATTTGGAAAGCTTTAAACAAATCAGATATGACACTTTAACTCTTTACCAAAAAATTATTTAAATTTCAATAATTCAGATTTCAGAACTGTTTGAAAATGGTCTATATCAGGAGTGGACAAAAGCCGACCCGTGGGCCGGATCCGGCCTTCTTGTTCACTTTATCCGGCCCGTTGAAAAAGCCCAAATGTATTTTTTAATATATGTTAGGCGATCCTGTTAAAATCAAAAATTTACTAACACCATTATCTATCAATAGCTGCCAAGTTTATTTGCCAAAATGCTTTGAAACGATATAGTATTTTTGTCGAACAATTCTTTAGCAGAGTAAAAACTCCACACAAACTATTCATGTGCGCAGCATACGAAGTAAAGTTTTCCGGCCCGAAAGAGATTTTAAAAATGACATTTTGGCCAGCGCTTAAAATTATTTGCCCACCCCTGGTCTATATAGTCCCCTAGGCGTCTATTTAACAAAAGTGGGAGTCATAATGAGCCAGGAGGTCGATGAAAAGACAGATTTCATTTGTAATTCTTTATTATTTAAAAAATATTGAAGATCTTAAATTTCAAATTTAATTTATTTTTCATAAAGCTATTGTTAATCAATATATTATTACTTTAATAGTTGTTTTATCCCTATTATACGCTATAAATTTGCATACTGTAAGCTTTTTAAGTCTAGTAAATTTTGATCTTTCCATGAAGCCTTTAATTTTTCGTTGTATATTTTCTAATATCAAGCTTTTGTAATTTATATTGAATATAAACTAAATGAAATTACTGTGATAAAGCAAGTGGACGAAAAGTTGGAATTTTAATTCCAAACAAAAAAAAATCAAAATTTGACCATCCAGTTTTATTTAGATATATTTCTCATTTATTTTACCCAAATATTTTAAGATAATGTTTAAACGTCTAATTCATTACAAAAAATTCTAATATACGAAGAAAATATAAAACGTTGTAGCTTCTTTTTTGAAAAAAAAAAACGAAAAACTTAATTTATTTCTTTTTGAAAATGTATTTTCGACCAATTTTTGATTTTGAGATTATGCCAATTTCATAAAAAAATATTCTGCGAAGTAAATTTAATTGACCATATTCACCTTTTTATATGCAAAAATAACGATTATAATTCCAAAGGATTAAACTATACATTTTAAGTTTAAAAATAAAATCAAGATTTTTTCAAAATAAATGCTAGAAATTAATTTATATTAATACAACTAGCATAATTATTTTTATTACTGCGATAAAAATTACTTAACTTATTTTATACTCTATTTAAAAACTAATTATTTTGACTGAAGTTAAAAATCATGAAATTTTAGAAAGTCTTTTCACGTTTAACATTTTGCATGCAATACTTTCATTAACCGCGAATACTTTTCAATACAACCTTTTTTCATGATTTTTAACATCACATAATGAACTCATACAGAGATGAAAATACAGTAAGAGGATTGAAAATATAAATTTCTAAAATTTTATTGCAATTCCTGAAATTGGTTCAAAAATTCAAATTATTAAAGATATTTAAAAAATTTTGAGTATGTTCATTTTCAAAAAAAAAATTGTTAATTTCTTAACAAAGAAGCTGAGCTAAAGATTTGATAAATTCCCTTATAATATTTACAAATTTTGTATAAAGTTGTGTCATATATTCATTATACATACATAGGGTGTTTTTCAAAACCTGATCATGCTCGCTCTGATCTTCATTATGGAGAATGATCAAGATTATGATCAACTTTCACAATTGTTTGATCATGTGTTAAATAAACGGTCCTTGTTTGCTCTGTGCTATTTTCTTATATTTTAATAATTTAGTCAAAAATATTTTATTAAACAAGCAATTTTATTTCATTTCTTCAAATATATTCTTTAACATATCCTAAACAAGTTTCTGGTGTATTTTCATTATATATACAAACAATTACTTATTTTAAAATCGTAATTATTGTATAAAGAAAGTTTAGTAAGAAAACCACTTAAGATTATTCATAATAAAAAAAACTCACCATGACTATTAGTATTTCTAGATCTTCGAATAACCAAAGGAATGTTATTATCAGAAACTGAACAAAATAACCAATAACATGAAAAAAACACATTAGTAATGATTAATTGTAAATAAGAGCATGCAAATTAATGCATAAAATACAAAGAAAAAAAGCGTTAAAAATTAACACACCTGATGATGAACTGTTAAAATTATTGATAATATCTTCACAGTTAAACGATGGATTATTTGTAAGTTTCAAATTTAACGAACTAGGTCTGACTACGGGGGCACTTTGGTGCACTGGTGCCGCTGGTGTGATAGAAATCATCGGTGGTATAATTGCGTTATCGTACTTGTGCTTGTGCTTTTGATGCTGATTAGGAACTTTGGTATTTTCGTTGCTTTCTTCAGTCATCAATATAGTGCAATTAGGATAAGAATGCAAAAAGAGCATGTAAAAAATGCAATCTAGTACCATTTATTTGAAATAAGCATCTTCATACAGTGAATAGTGAAATTATACTATTTAATATCAAATTTTACTTGCGAATTATCAAAAAAATCTTATAAATTACAAAATAGGATTTTTTATTATAGTGCACAATTACAATTACAACTACATAGCATTCCTTGTATTTTTATAATATATAAAAAACAAAAAATCAACAATATAGCTTGATTAAATTGCTTCCATTAATATTATAATTAAAGTACAGTTTTTTATAAAATCAGTTTAGCCAACCATCAAACATTTGTGCTTAAAAGTATGTAAACTGTATATTGATAGTGACTTTAAATAGATTTTAATGAAATGAGTATTTTTACCTTAATTTACTTTTTTGTTGTTTTTTTAGTTAATTAAAAATATTAAATTATAAAACACCTATTTCCCATCTAAGCTTATAATGATTTTTTTGGTTTCGAAAACATATCTAAAATAGTCACAAACTCCTATTCTGTCAGTTAACAAAAAGTTATCTTTTAGCTATCTTAAGACGAATTTCAGATATTTTTTAAATTCAAAATGTTAAACGAGTACATAATTATGAATTGAATAATATATTATATGAATAGTTAAATTTTTACTGTATTCGCTCATAGGTTAAATATTTCAAATTTTTAAATAAGCAAAATAACAAATTTTAGCTGAATTGAAGGCAATAGAAAATTATTTGTACTGTACACCTTTATTTAAGTATATAACAGTGGTGGGCAAATGCGCTTCTTCGTTACTAAACTGCGGCTCTTCAACTCCAACTGAAAAGAACCGGTGAATCTGAGTAAAAATGTGCTTTTTCAAAATTTATTGAATGATTTTTAAATTTTAAAATTTTAAATATGAAAAATATCTATGAGATTTCAATATAAATAGAAAGAATTAAGTCAGTTGGAAAATTCGAAAGAAATACAAATAGTTAATATTATTTATAAATAATCAATAAAATAGTCAAGCAAGCACATTCGACATATCTAACTACTTTTCAGATAGTTTAATGTGGCTCCCAATAGCATCGTGTGTGCCCACCTCTAGTATATAAAATATACGATAATGGAGTCCTGTGTTAACCAGAATCAGAATAATAATACTTGTAAATAATCCTAGAGCTAACATTAATCAAATATTTATTAAAATAATTTATAATATTTTATTTATTATTAATATTTATTTATAATAACAATTATATAGTTAAATTTAATACTGCGAAATATTTAACAATAGTAAACCAAATCGTGTGTTAAATTTTCATATAGCCTTTTCACTTATATGAACTATAATTCATGAAAAATTATTTATATTTTAAATAATTTAAAAAACTATTACGTTTTTTATGCATATTTTATATGATCACAAAAACAATATGGATTCAATTATTAGATAAAAAATTGAAAAAAATTAAAATCCTAAATATTACTGTAATCGATTTAAAATGCTTCAACTTTTTTAAGTTAAAAATTTAAATTTAAGCTTCGACAAAATGATAAAAAAAATTCAATGCCTTACAAATATATTAATGATTTATCGCTCTTAGCGATTACAAAAAAAGTCAATTGACTTCATTCATAATTTATAAAACTCTAGAAATTTTATATGCTGAACACTCCGGGAAAATTTATTGCATTTTTCACTTTTCAATTAACGTAATGATAACGATAATAAGCGTGCTTATTTTCAATCATTGTTGCTTACCTTCAACATTGGACTCTTTGTAGTCTGCAGGTGGTTCACAATGAAGGTTTCTATTTCCAATTAAAATTGTCCTGTTGCCGGACAATGGAACATTATCGCTAGGACTGTTGCTAATACAATTCTCTCGAGACACTATAGACATATAAAAAGTATATGAATATTTCAAAATGTTGTTCTCCTTCAAAAGATAGGAACTTCTTCTTTTATAAGACTTCAGATTTGTAAAATTATACTTTTGAAAGTTACACGATAAAAATGAGTAAAATTGCATTCTAAATTAATGCTCATAATCATCGGAAAATTAGTTTAAGATAAAATATTACTTTTGCAAATTTATTAAATTGATTTTTATAAAAAATCACATATTTTAGCTGTTAAAATTTATTAAAATTTAATTTGTACTGAAAACTATTATTCAAAAAAGGTGTAAATACTCAATTCAATTTATTTAGTGTACTCTACTACTTATACTCTAAATGTATTAGAATTCAAATTCACGCATTTTCATATAATAACAATAAATTTGTATAAAAAATTTCAGTAAATGATCAAAGTAACTTTTTTTAACCTTTCGAAATAATCAAAAAAAGGTCACAAGAAAAACGATTTTTTCTTTATTAGGTAATGCGTAAAAAACTTTTTCACCATATTAACACATTCGTGCCCGTTGACGCGATATCGCGTCATTTAAACTTTTTTCCTTGGTTATAGTTAACGAGAAATATCTTACAATTGGTTTAAGGAAGCAGTAATGTTTAATAATTTTTATAATTACTAGCCCTTATTAAATTTTATCAAAACGTAATAATTAAATTGGACTTATTAAGCTTTAAATTTTCGTTATTTTATTTATTTATTTTTTTGAAAAATGAAAGCAGAAGAGAAAAAATTGCCGGGCGCGAATGTGTTAATTTTTGTTTTAAAATTGTTAATCTTTCAGTGATTTTCTATTCCTTTGATTCGCAGAAAAAAATTTCATACACGAAAAAAAAAGATTCCGTTATTAATTTCATGTCATTAATAAAAAATGTTTCTAAATCAGCTACACATTTCATTGTTAAAATTAGGGGTCCTCAATCTTTTTGTACTCTAGAGCACATTCTAAAATATCAGTAAGGTGGCGAACGCCACTCACTTTTAATCGACAAACTGCTTCCATAACTTCTCATTTTCCCATAATTTATTTTATTGTATTCATAATTTATAAATAATAAACAAAAATTTTTTTAAAAAACCACTCACACATACAGTATTGCAATCATACGAACGTAGTTCATAAACTTAGGCATTGAAAAAATTTAAAGTCTAACAAATAATAAAAATAACTCACATTTTTAATTAATGTTTATGAAAAACACACACGAGGAAATGTATTTTTCTCTGTCGAAAATTAGCGGACACATACAAATCATTCCGCAAGCACGGAGTTGGGAACCTCTGGTTTAAATAAATTAGCCATACAATAACCAATTTTATGGAATCTAACACATTATGACTGAATCTAAAACTGATTCCGTTAGTTCTGTTTCCACGTTGGTTTTGATTGAATTTGTAACAGTTTTCGTTAAATTTACATATAATTTTTTTCAGATATAATATTAAGTAATAATATATATTGTGAAAAGTGCATGTAAAGAAATTTATACCGCCATCAAAAACCTTGGATGCATTCAGAAAGTTCGATTTAAATTGAAAAAGAGTAAAAAGTTTAAATATAGTGTTTAAAATGATAATATTCTTATAAAGTTAAATAAATTATTTTTTATGCACTTTCCACTCAAACAGGCATTTCTGAATGCTCCCTTATTATCTTACACCTTCGTGGACAATCAAGACATCTATCTTTAAAAGAGAATTGCATAACTATTGAATCCTGAATCGTTTTTATACCAGGGTCTTTTTCAAAAACCCGATCGAAAAACACCATGAAACGCGATCTCATTCTTATTATTACGTGATATTATGGCAAATGTGTCGGTATTTTTTTAATGATAAAATGCCTTGGTTTTTATCGACACAAAAATAGAAGAGCGCGAAAGTGGCTTGTGGTGTGGAAAATGTCATCTATATAAGATTGATCATGATAAGGTTTTCGAAAACAGTGTTATTGTAAAATCATTAATCTGGGATGTTATTTTGAAACAACTTCTTTTAGGACAGTAATAGTACTTTTTCTTATTATCATAGAACATCATTAATCAATTCTTTTGCATATTTATATTTTATATGCACAAAAAATTTAAATTCAAAGTCTTGAAAAAGAAGTTTATTTAATAAATTTATACTACCGTTTGAATCGAAAGATCTATTATTTGAACCGGACAAATTGCAATTGTCCCGTTTCAAATTACGACTGGACAAATTTTCGAACGCCTGCTTTCGAACCGCTACGTTTGGCACCGATCTTTTTGAGCTCAAACGTGCCAACTCGGATCGATAAAAATCCGTTTTATCGTTCATCAGACCATTCTCATTTTCAAACTGATGAGCTATTTTTGAAACGTACTGTAAATTTGGCAAGAGTGCATTTTGTCTGTTCCGAAAGAGAAATAACATACATAAATAATTTAAGTTACAACTGCGATAAATGCATGAACGGGAAAAATTATGATCTGGTCATAAAGATACGGGTATTACACATACACACACGTTCACATAAGCATGTATACACCAGGTGAAAATTAACTCTTCAGTAGTTTCCTCCTATGCTCAAAAAATTTTTGGCACTTTTTCAGCGAGAGTCGCACATTTCATTACCAACGCCAAAACGTAATCTGAATTTATAATTCAAAGCGAAATTTTGTTCTAAATTTTATAAAAGTTTCCTCAAAATTTTACTAAATTTTATTAATATGATTTATATGGATTACTGTTGTAATAAAAATTATGAAGTGAATATATATACAGTTACCAAATAATAATAAAAACACACATAAGACAACTGAATATATTCGACTTAATTTTGTTACATTTGGTGTTTTAATTTGGTGCTTCTTTACGCAATAAATCATTTTTTTGACATTGATATTTATTTGATGAAAAAATATCATAAATTCATTAAACAAACATCAACATTTTGTTCAATTATGGAGCTTTTGTCACTGATTTCAGCTTTAAAAAAATATAAGCAAAAAATAAATTTTTCATTAAACAATTATCAATTTATTTATCATAAATTATCAATATACAGTAAGATCCCGCTTAATACTGCTCCGTTTAGCGCTCTTTTATTTCAACCAGAGGATTCCCGAAATTTTTCACAACGATAGATTTCCAAATATGTACATAACACATCGAAAACAGAACAGCTGTTCTTGTTTGGAGAGGTGCTGTACAAACCCATTCTTATTATTTGAAATGTTTGTTGATATTATTGTAAGTATAAATTTATATAATATCATAACGATTAATACATTGGCAAACAATATGATCTCTAGTTTTAATCATGGGTGATAATGAGAAACAAAAAAAGAATGCAACCATAAAAGCATTTAACTGGAAACTACCCATTTCCCCCTAACCTCATTATTGAAGTACGATAATCTAGTTTAGTACTGTTTCACATTACAATTTATTTTGATGGAACGTATCCTACGCGTTAAGCAAGGTCTTACTGTATATATGATTTTTTCATACAGTTTTTATATTGAGTCCTTATTGTCTCCATACTAAATGGTTTGTTGTATTTGATCAGTTTCAAGAAGTGCTAAACATTGAGATAAAAATTAAATATTTGAATCTATTTAGTTACATTCTAAAAAAAAGTAAGAATTAGACTTTACACGTAACATTTTGTAACATTACTACGAAATCAAAAAAAAACATTTATTTGAAACTGATAAAATTGTGTTTGAAAACAATCAACTAGTTAATAGAATCACTAAGTTTTTGGTAGATTTTAATACTGAATACATAACATGAGAGATTTAATCAATAATCATAAACTAAAAAATGTAAACTTCTAAAATTTTTATTTTTTGTGATCATATGTATATATTTTAACTAAAAAATTGATTTTTCAATTCAGATTATTTTTAGATAAATTAAAATAATTTTTTTATTAAGCTTAAACAGGTAAGAACATAAAATCTTAAACCAAACTTGAAAAAAATTTAACTTTTTTTCTATTCTTTTTTTTATAAAAAAACTGATTAAGTTTTTTAAATTAAATTATAATTATTTTCAAAATTACCAAGAAAAGTATCACAATAGTTTTGGTAAAATAAAAAACTACTTACCCCATTTTATCTAATTTATTTTACAGTAAAAAGCGTCACAATTATTTTTCAGAGTATGAATTATTATTTTATGTTTATTATTTTTCATTATTTGTAATGCAATGTGTAATAAAAAACAAAATACATTGAAAAAATTATCTTGCACTATACACTGAAAAAAAATTAGCGTCTGATAAATTGGCAAAATCTGTTTAACATTTATAAAAGAAGCCTTGACTCAATAAGCAACTTTTTAAAATTATCATACTTATCCCCCTATCGCTTTATACGTTATAAGCGGTAAAGTCACATTAAAAAAACCTCAAAAATCACAATTGAAAAACAAAAATTTAAAAGCTTAACCTAATTTCAATAAATTTCAGCAATCGACTATGGAAATAATTAAATTTGCGTCTTTTAATTTAATTTAAAAATAAAACTAGTATTAACCGTATTAAATTGAGAAAAGGTTATTCATGTTTTCCTTAAATATTATCTATATACTTTTATATAAAAAACTTTAGTTTTGAATTAATTTCTTTTTATTAATTTCTAGGCAACTTTCAATACATTACTGTTTTCATAAAATAGATGCCATTAAAATCATTATTACGTAGTTGCTAATTTTTATTCCAATAGACGATATTAAATAAGTTTTTCTTTAATTATTTCAAAAATAATTAGATAATTATTAGTAAAGTATAAAATTTAAAATGTATATGTTAGTAATGTAGATGGCATAGCCTTTACACACCGGTATTTTTAACGTTTTTTTTTAAAAAATATTTTACTACCATATAAAGAGAAAGAATGCATTCATAACTCAGCTAATTTACTAAAGTCTTATTAAACAGTCCCAAATTATCAAAGTTTATAAAGTAAAGACAAAAAAATGAAATTTCGACAAATAGAGTCGGAAATGGCTAAACTCCAAAATTACTATTTTTTATCAGTAAACAGGCGTTTTTTCGAATTAAAAGACTAACGGATATCATCAAATTTACTACTAAAGTGTAATTCTTAAGTGTAGGAATAAAATGTAAATATTACGCACATAAAAATATATTCTTTTTTAAAAATAGGGCTTCAAATTCCGAAATGCTTAACAATTAATTCATGACTGCGTTTGAATAAGCAAAAAATGTAGACATTTGGAGAATTCTTCAATCAAAAGCTGTGTTCGGGATTTCAAATCTGAGTTGAAAAAGTGTCGAAAGTTCAAATTGATATTTTTTTTAAAAGTTTGAATGAAATACGATTTTTTCTACATTTATTACGTCAGCAGTTTCCTTCTCTAAAGTTAACTCTAATCTGTTAGGAAATTCAAGCGAAATCAAAGCTGCGCGTTTTAATATGACGTTTTCATAAAAAGCAGATCAGTGTAAGTTTAAGTCTTGGTGCTCACCGTCAGTGACGAAAACAAAATTTGTTACCTCTCTGAGACATACTTTTAATCACTATAAAATTTTAACCATATCAAAACTTGTATCGAGCAGATACGCTAATATAGCTTACCAAAAATTTTATAATTTTTGCCAGTTTCCATTTCCCGAAATATCACAAATTCGAGACGAATCGAAGTAGAAATCACAGAGAAAATAAAATAACCTACTGAAAACTGTTATAATGTGCCATATAGACACCTTTAAACCCTACTTACTAGAAAGGTTGATTAGAGTTATGTGACGTATGCAATGACGTAATATTTTTCTAAATATAATGTAATTTAACGAACATAGTTTTTGAACTGTGTTACTCCGAGTAAATTTCCGAAAAGGCCTATAAAAATAGCGAGTTTTTCATAGATTCAATAATAATTTAAAACAATTCCAACAATTTTTCATCATGTAATTTCAATTTGTGATTTTTTTTTTTCAAAAAAAATTGAAATTCAAAAAGTCAAAACTATTAAAAGTAACCGATCTATAAGTAATACAAAATTTGAAGTTAAAGATACAAAAAAACTTTAATTAGAAATATTAATTTTCTTGAAAATGCTGCTTATTCATTGCCTATTTTTTTGCCGTGCATTGTATGCATTAGTTCAAATGAATGTTAGTTATTAATAATGGACATTTTGATTCTATATTTCATGATGAGAAATAATGATTCATAAATATCACTATTTTACAATATTGAACGAGGGCATTTTAAAAGTATCTCGTAGATTTTAAGGTGCTTGTGAGCCCTTAAATGTCTAGCCTTAGGCTAAATCAACAGGAAATATGACTTAAGCTTTGGGAAAAAAATTGTCAACTATTTCCTTTTAATTTATTATTGAATACACGTGCAACCGTAAATACAACATTTTTCCAACCATTTAGATGTTAAAATTTTATTATATTTCTCAAAAGACTTTTAATATATTTATCTAAAATATACATAAGAGATAACTATATATAACTAAAATTGTAAAAATATAAAAAAACTTATTTGAAAGCTATTAATTTAGAAATATAAATATGAACATTTCGTAAATTTAACAAATTTCATACTGAAATGGTATATTTAGAGACATGTGTTTAGATCTTCTCGCCTTTGAATAAATACATTCTTCCTCAGAAGACAAATGATATTGTTTTGCTAACCAGTAGCATAAAAATGTATATTACCAATTTTTTTTTAAACAACAAGTTCCAATAAATAATTAGAGAGCAATAATAATTAGGCAGCCAGTACAACGATTGTTTAATTTCAGGCCACTGACCTTTATTGAACACTTTTTTTTATTACGGAAAATGAATTTTCATAATTGTATTACATTTCGTCTGTTTATCATCGTATACGAAAAAAAAAACTCATCACAAAGGTAATTGTTTTTTTTATGGTTTTGTTGCCGTTGTTGCCGTAAACAGATTTTTGTAAAGTAATAGACCCCCTATTGTCCATTGTGGTATATAACTAAATAGGAAATCGAGTCATTTCCTTATAGCACTTACTACATTTAAGCAAACGCAAGTAATGAATTCGCATTTTTCTTAAATTAGACTCATTAATTATAAATTATTTTATGTTATGTCTTACGTATACTTTGTAAAATTTTTCTTAAACCGTTTATTTCTTAATTTATGAATATGATCAACTTTAAAAATTTGTTCATGCTATTGCTTAAACTAACTATGGAAAAAGTCACAAAAACTTATAGATATGTATCACTTTTTAGAAGGTTATTAACGTTTATTAAACGATAACTCAGCAATACATTTATTACCATTTAAAACAGTTTCTAGATTTTCCTAGTTTTCTCTAGCACTCTTAAGTTAGTAATCACTTTTTACACTTTTATGATACACTTATTATTTATTGAAACTAAATATACACACTATGAAAAACATTCTACTTACACTGAGAGAAATAATTAATACCAGTCATAAAAAAATTAAAACGACTTATTAAAAAGTTTAATAAAATAAGTAACAATTAGAAAATTTAATTCAACGATTCAATTTCCAGTATTAAATAAAACTATTGGAACTATTAAATTTTTTTTAAACGGCCTAATAATATTTATTTGTCTTTAAAATATAATTTTGTTCTCTTATTAAATTGTTTTATACCAATTTTAAATTTTTTTAGCTTAAAAAAGTATTTACTACTAAATAAAAAAAAATCACTGTAAAAAAGGCCTTAATTTTGTCAATTATTATTGTTTTTACGGACAACATTTTTTTTTATTTTGGCGAAAATTACACTTTTTACTCACAATTTAATAAATTTACTACAACTTCGTGTGAAAGAAAAATTTCAGTAGCCTGAGAACGTAGGGCATGTATTACTACCGTTTTATAAAAAAATAGCATTTTTTTTTAAAAAGAAAACGTTCGCGAACGATTTTTAGGAAATAACGTACTTCACTTGTAACCATCCACCGAAGTCTGATTTTGATTGAAAAAAACAATTTCGAATACAAAAAATAAAAGTTTATTTGTTAACAATCGTTAAAAAACGGAGTTTTTTTTTTAAATTTGAAATTCACTTTTTAACGTAACAAAGTCTATACGATAAATTCCTGTAAATGGAAAATTTTAGTAGCTTAAAAACGACAATCATTCAGCGCCTCTTATTTTCATAAAAAAATAATTTATTCCCCGCATTAAATTTTGGTAAAAAATAAATTTAATTGCTCATATTAAGTTCTAATAATTATGTGTAAAATATTTCCATATAATGCGTATTGAAACTATCGGATTAAACCGTTTTATAAAAAATTTCTCTCGGTATAATTATTCAACAAATAACTTTCTTAAACATGAAATTATTTTACAAAACTGAAAAACTGAAAAGCAATTGATTATAAATTTACTGTCAGAATTATGTTTTTGTGTGTGTACTAAGCATTATTATTTTATTTCATGTGGAATTATATATGAATTATATATGAATTATATATAAATTATTATCACTTCAGTTTCTTGAAACTTATCGAAACTTTTATTAAAAATAAATTAAAAACAAATTAAAAACTATATTTTTTAACATATGTATTTTATATGGAAAAATAAGGGAAGAAATATGACTTTTTTACCTATTTAAAGATAAATAATTCACTATTTAAAAAATATAGAAGTTAAATGATAAAATTATATGACTTACGTGGAAAATTTGGAAAAAAGGTATTTTTTTTTACTTTCATATTGAATCCCCAATGTTTCGGAATTTAATGATTTGTTGAGATAGTCAACGTATATCATTACTTAAGTTACAGATAGTATAGATAAAATTATTAACTGAACAATTATATAACCAATTAATTATATTTACGTACGTTTTGGCAGATTTAAAGAAAATTAAAGTTATATAAGTTTAAACTTTACGAGATACTCAAATTAAATAAGTTAGAATAGAATTAAAAAAACTTTTAAGATACCATTACATTTTTTTCAAAATACTTACTTTTTATCAAAGGTTTTACGATTGCATACATCAGGTGCATGACTATCACAATTGGTTTTGCGTGCAAAATCATCGTTGTCGCTGTCTACCGTACAAGAGCCATTTGACGTTCTTGAACGGCCGACATCGATATTTGGTTGCGAGCAATTTTCAGACGGTGGCCAAACAAGGTTTTCCTTATTAATTCTATGCGGACGTCCGTAGAATTCTTTGGGAGCAATAAGTACGTTTTCAGTACTGTTGCTGGCACTGCTGCCCGTATTCGAGCTGGAAAACCAGCCACTGGAATTTTGGGTTGTCGGCAACGACCGTAAAAACTCCTTTTTACGCTCAAACTGTTGCCGCAACCGATTCATAATTAACGAATCCTCAAGATCCGTACCGCCGGCTAAAGTTGAGATCGAATCGAAAGAGCTGGAACATGGGTTACTGCCATTAGTAGCCATCGAACACGAAGATACAGACTCGCGTCGCTGTTGCATCAGCGGTGAAACACCGCCAGCATCAAGACTGAGTCGACAACCGGTAATATAAAGTGGTGACGCACCACCACCTCCACTACTGTTTCTCATTGTCGTGATTCTAGTTTCTGATCCCGGTTCGGATTCGTATATCGAAGATTCGCTTATCCGTCCTAAATATAAGATTCATAAATTTAAAATCTTATTTATAAAAATAAGTGACAACAACAGTGTGTTGCTAAACAACTTCAAAATGATAGCATTAAAATGAATAACTTCTTTTTTATTGTATTCTTAACAGCTGGTTAATGAATTAGAAATAAAAAAAAACATGGAAAAGAGTTTGTTATTTATTAAATTGTAAATTAAGCGAAAAAATATGACTAAAGTTACAAAACCGCCTTCGAATTATCACCTTTTCACAATAGTGATTATTTAAAGTATGTGAAAATAGTTTTGTTTTATATGGAAAATTTTTTGTAATTAAACAAATTTAAAACAATTTTTGGAGCTTGAGCTTCCGTTGTAAGCGGCCAACTAAAATTTTACATGTCAATAGTAAATAAAGATTCTAAATGAGCGAAAAAAAGCAATTAGCTAAACTAAAAGAAGAGACTTCTACTAACG
>AGDA01038865.1:0-17101 GCA_000281935.1 Mengenilla moldrzyki | reverse complement strand
CGTCCTGTTGTTATTTTATTATTTTTTATAGGAATATCTTTTAAGAAAAAACAATTAACTTTCAGATTCGATCAATTGTAAAGGTTTAGAATTTAAAAATCGTTACATTGAATCGATTTTTTATAATGAATGTATCAAAAGGAGAAAAAGATCAAATTGTTTTCTTGTTATACATTTTTTACCAAAAAAAAATACATGATATTTTAAAATGATTTATAAGAGACAACTTTTTTGATATTTTCATTTAAGAAAAATTAAATTGCAAATAAGATTTTTTAAATACAAAAACTTTTTTGCTAATAATTATATTACGACTGTATTGCACAACCGATCACAATTTCAGCATATAAATGTTTAAAAAGACTACGGCTTTCTAAAAATCAATTAGTTTCTTATAAATCAAGAGTAAAATCAATTTTACGTTATCAGTTTTTCTTATTTAAAATTTTGCATAACATTTCAATTTTTCCATCTTTTATAAATGAAGCTTTTTCTCATATTGATTTTTGGTTGTATTTATAACTCAAAATTTTGTTAAATACTATGACCGTTTTGCTTATCATTGCAATGATGAATTAGAAATGTAATTGAGGTAACGTAAAGCTTCGATATTTCTTATCTTGCTCAATATGACCACTAATTATTCATTAAGCGAAAAGGTCATTTAGTTATTCGAAATAAGATTACTATATTGATTTTCATCGTGAAGAAATTCCTCAATTCGAAATCAATAAATCTATGTTTTTCTTACATAATATAAATTAGAATTGACTTTTTAAATAATAATAGTACTTTATAATAATACTACTGGCACTTATGGCTTACAAAATTGCTCTTGCGTATGAATTCAGTGAAAATCAAAGATGAATTACTAAATGAAATTTTGTATTTAAATTCAGTTAAATTCTATATTTGAACTTATCATGTGTACCATAATATATTTAAAAACATATTAGTTTCAATAACATGATGCTTTTAATGAGACTTAAAAGACTGTTTTAAAATTTTTTTAACATTGTTTCCTACGTGCTTTTGATATTAATTTATGCAGTATAATATATTTTTGTGACATTTTTTTATATTGTTGTCACACAAAAAACATAAAATCTATTTTGATACTGTATAAACTTTAGGCTTTTGTAAAAACTTTCGCGGAGTTATTTTGGTTCAATTGCTTTCAAATTTTCTCTTCAAAATAATCCTTGTGATATTCAGAAAGTGTGATCCATTAGCACTTGCACATTGTTAGAAATAAAAAAAAAAAAACGATTGGAGTATTAAAAGATGGATTTACTGAAATTTCCTGAAAAAAGATCATTCTGTTTTGGCAATAACAGAATCCATTTACAAGTCTTTAAGCTTCGCCTGACACTAAAGTTTCATAGAATCACTACGACGTTACATTGTTCATAACTGTATAAGTTTTCGGAAACGAGTCTATATCTCAGGGTTACTTTGAGTAAATTTCCGATAAAGCATGTAATAGTCCCTAAAACTTATCGTTACTTTTGCTACTGCAGTATAATATTAAGTTTATTAAAATTATAAGTTTACAGGTTTAAGTTTTATAAAAATTTTAAAAGGTAAAATCTTAAGTTAGTAAAAAATACTAATGCAACTAATAAAATAATATCACGTAATTGTTACGAAATAGTGTTAAGGCAATTAAAATCATATTGATATAATACGAAAATATTACCTAGAACAATGAAATAGCATTAAAAAATTACAAATTACAAATTCAAACCTTTAAAGTAATAAAAGAATTGAAAGTATTTTCCTTAAAAATATATGTACAACATGTTTTTAATATGTTTTAGTACTTACTGATGCAAAAATAAATAACACGTTGTAGCATTTATAAACACAAAAGAAACTTTTATAAGCATATTAAAAACAATTTTCCAACGCCTAAATGATAAAACTGTTTTACAAACATTTTGTCATTAAAAAAGTAATATACTTTAAAAAACATTAAGATTAATATATGGGTCAACAAATTTGCAACATCAACTTAACATTAAAAAAAAATTTTTTTTTGCACATAGGCTAATAGTTATTTAACAATATTTGCTTTCTAAAGAAATCTATTAATTCAATTTTAACATATCATGAAACACAATAATTTTACACGAGTCAAAAATTTACCCCAATAACATAATTTAGTATCACATTGAACTTTTTTATAAGTTCTGTGATTTAAGATTCAAATACATAAAATTCCCAGTGTCATTAAAATGAACTGTAACTACAAAAACGTATATTTAAAAAGTTTATTCGTCACAAGATTTTAAAACTAAATTTCCTTTTGTATGAACATTCAAAACTCTCGAAATCGGTCAACTGATTTCAATACTTTTATAAAAAGTCATTAATAATGATTTTGAAAAACGATCATTTTAAAATGGAAAACCAGTGTCATATGTGAAATTGTGTATAAATTTTCCGAAATTCTAATTGAAAAAGAAAAAAAAACAATAAGAAAACAAACAAAATCAATTTATGAACTTTCAACCAAAAAAAAATTTAAAAAAATAACTTTCGAAATTATAAAAAACACATAGTGATTCACAGCTTAAAGAAGAGTAAAATTTGATAATCGTTCTTTTGAGAAATTTAAGTATTCACATAATATTGCGAAAGGATACTAGTTTTTACGATTTGATTTTTTTTATTTTTTGAAGAAACAAAAACCAGTATTACAGGATTGATTACGAATTTCTGGTGTCTTTTTACGAAACACGCACCTTTTGTAAAATATCATCGTCTTTTGAGACGACCAACAAGTGCAGATAATCAGGCCCGTTTTTGATCAACTGAATTAGCTGGGCATACGTGAAGTTGTTCAAGTTAATGCCGTTCACGGCCACTAAACGATCACCGGTTTTCAAGCCTGCCCGTGCTGCCGGACTGTTTGCAGATATGTTCTTGACAAATATCGTTTCGAGTGGCTGCCTGTTGGCCAACAATTTACCATTTCGGTCCTATTTTAAACAAGATCATATGAATATAATGAGCACTTTTCAAATTCGCTATTTAAAGGCCAAAACATCTGTCAATAATTGCTCCAAAATATAAGCCGTTTGTTTTAAGAATAGCATAAGTCACGTTGTTTTTGATCCAATGCATTTAACAATGTTTAAAAGTTTGCAATTTTAAACTCTATGCTTTAAATGTTTAATTATTTTTAAAAATAACTCTAATTTTGCAATCATTAATTTTTTGTTCTATGGTTTGATACTTATAGCTTTTGTACTGTACAATAGACTTATATGTGTTACTCGTTTTCTTATACATTTTAGAAAACAAGAAAGTGTAAAAATTTTATAAACTTGAAACTTTGTCAGGATTTAAATCTTTAAATTTTTCGAATTCGAAATTAGACAAGCGTGAAAAGTTTACTTATGATACAAATTATATAAACATTATAAATATTAGATTTATAAATTTTAATAAATTAAAATTTAAAAAAAAAAACCAAGGAGAAAATTATTCTGGAATTGATTGTTTTCATTGACTAATTTTTCCTCAACTAATAAGAACAGTAAATACAACTAATAAAACAGTAAATACTAAATAATTGAAAAGTGTACAATTCACATTTTATATAGTGCATAAAAAATACTTTAATAACTATAAACTTAGTTATTAGAATTATTTCAAAAAATAAACATAACCCTTCCGCTCGTGGCAAAATTAACTATTTTTAGAAGGGTAAATAAGCTGTTTTTAAGTATTTAAAAGAATTTTTTTTGATTATTTTAACAATTTTATGTAAATAGGTAAGCGACTAGTAAAAATTGTTATTAAAATGTACGCTATTTTTCTAAGTGTACTAAAATTGTGGAATTGCACTGTAACTTAATTTCTATATACAAACTTTATAGTTTGTTGCTTAACATATAAACTATGATTTACTTTCCTAAATCTTTGTATAACAAAGTTTTTAATTAAGTTACGTAATTGGAAGTAGAAAACTCATTTAAAACGTTCCTTTTACGCAGCAGAACTACGTCCAAATAACATCAGAGTTCTCTCTAATACTAAGCATATGAGACGTCTTAATAATGTGGTGATATTAGAAACAAAGCTCGGAAAATTTGAAAAAACTTTGAAATAAAGTTTCAACAGTTTAGATTGATGAAAACCGTAGAATTACGTAGAAGATAAGTACACTCACAAAAATAATCACTTAAAATTAGTAGAAGTTCTTACAGTATGTGAAACCAGTTGAAAAAACCTTAAAATTGTTAGAAATATTCAAATAGCTTTAGAAGAAGCGGCTTCTTACGTGTTGATACTATATTTTTACAGAAATTTCACCATTTTTAAGTTTTTTTCTGTGTAAAATAAGGAATATTTTCATTACATTTAGTAGAAAAATTGAGAAATCTTTTCTAATACATTTAAGTAAAAATTACTTACATCTCTAAAACTTTTTTCTGCTAGTTACGTATAGTGTCAGAATTGCAACTAAATTTAAATACCTATTTTTGTGAGTGTAGGCTTACAATTTTTCAGCAAGTGTTCTAGAAATTACCCGCCAACTACTCAACTGCGTATGCATACAAAATTCATACTTATACACACAGACTGATTTCTTAACAACTTACTTTAATTGATAGCAAAATTTGTAAATTTTTGTTCATATAATCTCAATTGAATACGAACAAAGTTACATCACGCACCAGTGATAAGCGAAAAAAAAAAATAAAAAATAGTACGATTGTCATTCTTTTAGACTTCAAATTTTTTTGTGTTATTCTATGTTGAGAACTCAAACGCACAGATCTTATCTAATTATTTAGAATTATATTAAATTCAAAGAAAAACGACAAAAGCCATAAGCACATTCATTATAGCAAACGACATTTAAAAACACTAGGAGTCCGTGATGCTAGGCTTTATGTGTAGATTTCTACGCTTATTGAGCCGTATTAAATTCAAATGGGTTTATAAGAAGGTTAAGGCATGAAATTTATTAATAAAAATTATGATAATTAGATTGTTATCAAAAACTGGAAACTTTTACATATCTCGTTACATAATTGTCATTTGTATCAAAAGCATTTTTCTCTCGAGATTCGATTAATTTTTGGTCATCTGAACTATTTTAATTAGAAAATTATTCGACAAACACGTTTTTGTGTGGTATTTTTACGTTCTCCGTCTACTATTAATTTCGTTTTTTATAGCTTAAATAAAAATCAAATACAAACTGTTGAAATTTCAGGTGTCTCGTAGAGAATGAAGTGTCTTAACGTGAATCCGAAACTGTCGTTTTCACGTCGCAAATATAAGCTTCTTGGTCCACGACAGCCCACTGGTAACGGAACAATGCCAAGTTGATCGATTTGAGCCTCGCCCTGTAAAATTTAAAAAATTCAAAAATTAATATCGCTAAAAGGATTCTTTTAAAGACAATGCAGGATAAAAAACCAATCATACTTTTTTAAATTGTGCGCGGAATAAAACTTAAATAATAATGTGCAAAAAACAGCATTAGTTTTAATCACACCAACTAACATCGCTATACTTTCTTTATATAAAGCTAAACAGAATAAAATTTTGAAACTAAATCTTAGTTTTAGAAACTCTAAGCACAATTTATATGTATTTAAATCATTTATAAACACGATTTCAATTGACTTATATAAAAAAGTGTAATTAATGTCATAGAAGAATAAAATAAAATTAGAGTTAAGTGATTTTAATTAAACAAATTATATTTATTCTACACATGTTATATTTATATGCAAATTGGTCTAACACTTATTTTAAACTAATCGAAAATCAATTTTAAATTGATAAGTTTGTCTAACATGAAGTAAATCGTAAAATGTTTTATACTATTTTAAAAAGCTGAGAGATACCTAAAACAAGTAGGGACCTGAACCGAATCGAAATCGGTTTCAGTAAAAATAATTTTATTTTTTTCCGGTTCGGTTCAAACTTTTTTTCAATTGAGTTTCAGTTCATTTCAAAAATGTTTAACTCGATTTATGCCAAACGTGCGTCAATACGCGTTTGCAAAATTCAAAATGTGCTGTTAAAAAAGCAGTGATAAAACTTTGAAAAAATTAAGTTTTCAAATTTATTGATTTTCAGTTTTTGCATTAAAACCGATCTGAACCGAAACGTAATCGGTTCTGTTTAGCTCCAATTTTGTTTCCGATTTGGTTTCGGTTCGGTTCAGATCCCTGAAAACAAGTCAACAATTAGGCTAATAAATTCATAAATGAATACCATATGTGCTGTGAAAAGTATCATAATAAAAATTCAACATGTTTTTTTAGCAAAGCATTAACACTTTTTAAAGAATATCAAATTTTGGTAAAACACACAGATAAAATTTCTATATTGACAGAAAAGTTTACTAAAAAACTAGTAATATGTTTTACAGTATTTGACATAAGTAAAAATTTTCTAAAAAAAATTTTTTTTTAAATTTAGTCTCCTTTCAAGTAGAAATTAATAAAAACAAGTAAACTTTTTATATTTTTTAAAAATCATAAAATTTGCGGCAAACACTCTAAAACATATTATTAGTTCTTTATTAAACTTTTCTGTCAGTGGATTAAGCTTTAGGACTAGTGAAAAAAGTTTTATTCATATTGAAAAAAGTATGAAATTTAGCCCAAATATAGTTAAGTGATATTTATATACTAAGATACCACAAAATAGGTATATTTATGTGATGATTACTAATATAAGTGTACTAATTCCATAATTTAGTAGATTTATACTTAAACCAATTAGAAACTTTAATTCGTATACTGTGCAAACTGAGTGTATTCGGGAATTTAAATCTGATTAAAAAAAATGAGCAAAACAATATTTTTTGTAAATATCTTTTGTAAATATTTTTTTAACACGTTCCCTGCCGCTTGGGGCGTATACGCTCCTGAACGCCTGAACGGAAAATCTTCCAAAAACGGTATGGTGGGAAACGTGTTCAATTATTTTTTGGGCTTTATACGAAAAGTTGTTTTTACTTTTTTTACCTTTCAGGAGGATTTTTCTAGTGTAAAAAATAGAAAGCAATTGTTTTCTTGTGTTTAAAAAGTCAGCTAATTTAATATAAATTTTACACTACACAAAGTCTATACTGAATCGAATTTCTGAATGCACCCTAAATGATTGTCTTACTTATACACCCATTACAAGACCAAAATTAAAAAATAACAATAAAAACGAGCAAAATGTTAACTCTAAACTTTTGTTTTCGTATAAAAATAAATAATTAAAAAAGTGTAAATTATATCAATTTTTTGAATTATTCAACAACACTGAAAAAACATGTTAAATAAAAAAGTTTGCAATACTTCAAAAGTATTTTTAAATCGGCAAATCAGTAACTTTAATCATGAATTTTATTCGAAAGACAGGATTGAATCAAGTAACCGAAACATATTTTTAACATATTTTTAACATATTTTTATAATTTCACAATTTTAATTAAAAAAAAAGAAGAAATGGAATATTTAAAATATTTTCAAGTCTAATAGGCTGTTGTGCAAATCTAAATTTTATTATCTGAATAAATTTCGTTCTTACGATATTTCAAAATATCTAATTGTTTTATTACAATTTCCGCATTGATCACAAGTTCAATTCATCGTTAAATTATTACCATCATTTAAAAGAAACATTCTCGGCATTTTTTAATTTCTCAAAAATGTTCAAATCAATTTACTGATTTACTTGAAACCTTCTGCATTGCATTAACGGAATCAAACAAATCGAATCTAGCACAATTACAAAACCTGAACATCAACATCAACATCAACATACGTATCC
The DNA here is from genome assembly GCA_000281935.1 of Mengenilla moldrzyki. Classification (NCBI taxonomy): domain Eukaryota; kingdom Metazoa; phylum Arthropoda; class Insecta; order Strepsiptera; family Mengenillidae; genus Mengenilla; species Mengenilla moldrzyki. Next base: position 9,301 of record AGDA01038865.1, on the reverse strand, counting down.
TTCATTGAAATCCTACACGACATATCATTTTAATAAGTCTTTAATTTTAATATATACACTATGATACGTTCTAGAATTCATTAAAACACCATTTATTTACTTATTAAAGAAAAAAACATTTAATTTTTTATTCAAATGACTCATTATTTTACCTCGATTATCCTATTTTAGAGCTTCAAATTTCGAAAAGATTACATTTTTCCGGCTTATTTTTCTTTTTAGCTTTTAATAGACGAATAACTGATTTAATAATTATGATTAATGTTTAAAATAGATTCTATTTCAGTGTTTTGTATAAAATTTGTTGCTTATTCATATCATTTTTTAGCTGTAGTAAGAAACCGTTTTGTACTTTAAGTTTTACATCTGTACGCACGAAAAGTTTTCAAGCGATGATCGTGCTAATTATGATCCAAATTGGTAACAGATCACCAAGCACTTAAAGCGATTTTTGGTGAAAAAAGCCTTGCCGATACTGCAATTAATAGACTGCAAAATATGCGGTATTAATGCAGACTTATCAGTACATGATTCAATATCGAAGCGGTTCTAAAGTCTACAATGCGGACGGGTTTTTCGGGTTGCCTGTAGCATCAAGTCCAGTCAATTTGAAGCCAACGTTGATTTGGAGATCTGAAAATTCAGCAGTTTCTATTTAAACATAAGAATCTTTCAAGCACTATGTTCAGTCATAAGAAAATGGAATTTTTATGATTGAATATTGGTTCGTGGAAAAAACTGTTTCCGATAACTTTAATTTCAATTGAAGTTCAGAAAAAAGTGAATTTTGTTTTATGATTTTTAATTTGTTTTCCTTTAACAATTAGATTTTATTGTTAAGTACTAAGGCAAAATTTGTTAAATAGGATTGTTGTAGTCGAATAAAATTATATTAAGGCAACTATTCACGGCAAATGTCTGTTAGAACATATATTAAAGTTTTCGTCGACGACTGAGCTAAAGCTGCTGCGACGAGCGAAAGGTGTAAGGGAAGAATCGAGATCGAGCTAGAGAATCAGTGAGTTAGTTTGAGTAGTTAAGATGGGTTCGAAGACATGTGCAACGCGTATTTGTTCTGTGAATGTTTGGAAAACTGAAAATTAAAACGCGGTTCGCTGCAAAACAACACCCGAATGATGGTTTTGACTATTTACGAGTTACAAAAGGATCCCAAAAGAAGTCAGAACAGCCGTCGAATATAGTGAAATCTATCAGCCGGACATCCGAACTCTAGCCGACAACAGCGGCAAATTAATACTAGAGTGTAAAAAATTGCTTTAAACACACTTCAGCTTTGCTTGTGCCTTAAAAAATAATAGTAATAATGTAATTTTCCTAACCATTAAGATTTAATTTTGTGTAAAAATAAATTCGCGCGCGGATTTACTCTAATAAATTACTATGGATAATTCTGGTTTATATAAGTGCGGTTATAAAATAATTTTGTAAATGATTTTTTTTCACTTTTACTAACCATATACGAAGAAGGTAAATCTCAAGTTTGTTTATTCGAAATGGTGACTTCAATCGTTTATTTTTAAAATCGTTTGTTAATTTTGTATTTTTAATTTTAATTAAGATTATTTAAATTTTCGTTACGCATTATTAAAAATTCATGTTAATTTTCTCGAATTCATTAAGAGCACATGTGCCGATAGTAAGTAATTTACACAATTTGCTAGATAGTTTTACCCAATTTTGGGAATGAGAATTAACTAATACGCATTTATAGCAATTAATCAAACGAAATATTAGGACGAACCAAACGAAAATTTATGTAAAATAAAACAGATTTAATTACCCATTTTCAGCCTTCTTATTGTTTTGAAAGAAAAACCTTAGTGAAAACAAAAACTAACTGAGCAACATGCGAAAATATCATTAAATAACAACAAAAATGCGTAATTAAAAGACACATATGCAAAATTAGGATTGACGTCTTCGTATACGATTTCTTATTACGTTATACGTACTGAAAATTTAAGAGAATTTCATCTAATGGCTTTCGCAATAAATTTTATTTTCGGTGTAAATATATCAAACAATTTTCGCTAAATTTATAAAACTGACTACAGTAATCTAAACATTTTTACCGGGGAACAATTTTAACTTATTTTTTGAAAGTTCCATCGAATTTATTGCCTCAGTTTAAAAGAATTCATAAAATTGAAATTTATTGAAGAGCATTTTGCTCTTGTTTTCCTAGGTCAAAATTTTAAGTGAAAAATGTACATTGTCGTATATTTACAATTAGTATACACTAATAATAGCAGACTGACTAATGAAAAATTTACTAAAAAAAATAATTGGTGCTCATAATTTTACACTATTTGATCAAAAAACATATTAAATTTCCTTAAAAAGATATGAGATTTGTGCAATGTATTGAAGTTAAACGTTACTTATGATATGCTATATTAACGTTATATTAACGAACAATAAATTATTAGTGAATTTATGTAAAATGACTACAGTATTTGTTTTCAATTTGATTCTTATGAAGTTGCTAATATTAATGTTACTACTAAAACTTAACTATTGTTCAATTTACTTTAGTAAATAAGCCTTTGATAATTTTTTTTTTTTCGATTCTTTAACTTCTTTACTACGAATTTATGTAGCTTCTTTACTCGGATGACTATGAACACCTTTTGACTATAAAAAAATTGCGGAACATTTGACTTAGGCATCAAATTTGTGCAATTTAAAGCTTTGTGTTTCATATAAAATATATTACATGCATTGCTAAGTATTATTCACCGAGTTGGCTCAATAGTCGGCAAGTAAATGCTGTAGCACCAGGACATATTTCATAAAAAATATAGACAGATAAGTTTACCCACAGATTTAATTAATAGAATATTATACTCTATATTCGTCTAGTGATAGCTATATGATAAAATCATACGATAAAAGTAATATTATAAAATAGTTTTAAGTACAGATGCATCAAAAAATGATAGATTTTTAATTCTTTCAAAACATTTAGAAAATTAAAAAGATTTCTACTGTAAAAGAAAAGAAAATCCACTGTGCTTTCATTATTGTTTTAGTTACAGGAATATTTTGAATGAAATCTATTTAATTTTCGAATGAAATCTTTTTTTACACATTTATTATTTCTAATATAATTTATTTTTAATTTTAATATAGAATTGATTTAAAGTCTAATTTTACACGTAATTTGAAATGCTTATAAGTTTATCGGTGTGTGTTCGTGTTCCGAATTTTTTAGGCACATGAAAACACACAATAATCTAATGTACATTTGTGGTATACACAAGCCTCGTTTACAAATTTAATGATTACATAAAACGAAATTGGTAATCTTTTTTAAATGGAAATTACTTCTAAATTTCATTATGATTATGAAAAAATTAATTTCTTTTAATGTGGTAATTGGCGAAGTTTTTTAACGTGGCTATAAAAGTTAATTGATAAATTAATAAATTTTATACTTTATTATTTTATGTATAAATTTAACGTGTCTTCTTTACGAAACGTTAAAGAAAAAAGATGAGAAAATTTATGGGGCATAAGCGGTGCCAAGTCTTCAAAATTCAGATGCCGATATTTTCAAAAAATTTATTTGCAGATAAGAAAATTTGTACGCGTTTTTTCACAACGATTTCGTTTCTTTAATACGTCTTAAGGCCTACGCGAGCAAATAACTCTGATGCATTTTTTTTTCTGGAAACAAGTCAAAAACATCTTTCCTGATTAGTTGATTAATGAAGAAAAAGCATAGAAATCGTACAAAATTTTAAGTGCATGTGACGTCAACGGTTGTTGCAAAAATACACATCTAGTATATTTTGAACCTATAAGTTTCGTTTTTTGCTGATAATTTTCCTATAAGTAATTTTTCCAATTTCACACGCGATCTTAAAAAACAGCACTTAGAAAATTTTATTATTAAAATTCATTAGCAACATCGTAAATACTAAAAGTTAATAATTTTCAAAAATAAAACAATAAATAAATATTTGAAAAACGCTCAAATGAATCGAATTTTCAAAGATATTTTTTACGTGTCATTCAATAATTTGAACTAATATAAATAGAGAGCATAGCATTACTGTCCGGTAAAATTAACCCATAAATATTAAAAACATAATATTTTATTAAAAAAATTATGGGCAATTAAATTTTTTTAAAAATTAAATTCTATTTAAAATATTTTAAAATTTATAAAGACTTATGAACATGGAACATAATATAGAAAAACCCCGTAAATGAAGTTTATTGAACAAAGTTCTTGGAAACATTAATTGAAAACATTTCTGTGCGAATATTGAAAATTAGTCAATTTCTTGCACAGATTTCAGAGTTAATTAAAAACATTGTACACAGAAAAAAAAGCTTTATAGCCTTAGCAAAGAAAAAAAAACTCAAATATATCAAACCCTTGATTTGGTATCCAAAGACTTTACAACTGACATTAATTAATTAACGAAAAGACATTATCTGAAAATAATTGGGTAAACTCACAAAAATAGATACTTTAAGTAGTTGAAATTCTGACAATATACATAATTAGTTGAAAAGAACTTTAGAGCTGCTAATTTTTTTTTTTTTTAATGCATTAGAAAATATTTTAGTTTTTCTACTAAATATAAGAATCATCCTCATTTACATAGAAAAAAACTTTAAATTTGTTATAATTTCAATAAAAATATAGTATGAAGGACTTAAGAAGCAGCTTTTTATAAAACTATTTAAAGATTTTTAACAAATTTAAGGGTTTTACAATTAGTCTCACATAATGTAAGAAGTTTTACTAATTTTAAGTAATTATTTATGGAAATGTACGTCTACTATATATTATTAGAATTAAGATACATTATTTTGCACAATTAAGCGCAATAGAAATGAACTGCTCATGTTATTTGAAATAAATATTCTAATAATTTGATTCTCAAATTACACCCATATTTTTTTCAAAAATTAATATGAAAAATATTTATTTAATAGTAGAAAACAGTAAAGTGATAGACCTATAAAATAGAAACGAATTATATGTAATTAACATTACATGAAAGTTGTTGATCAAAATTAAATGTGAAATTTAAATAATTTTTTTGCAAATACACATAATAAATTACAAGTACCTTTTTTAAAAAAAAATTAAAATCTGTCAAAAAATGATTTCTTATTTGATTTTTTTAATACTTTACTCGAAATTCATTACATAATAACTTAATCTTCCGTTTAAGCATACACTGAAAGTGTTGTGAAATTGCTATTTTAACAAAAAAGTGTTAAAAAATTTGCATTTTGAAATTCTGCTACCGGACTTCTTTTAACGCGCCAAAAAAATTGAGTGATCAAATTTACAATTAATTTAAGCTATTCTTAAAATATGCGTAAATTTTCTCCTTGACACTTTTCACAAAGAACGGCACATCTTAAATGAAACTCGTTTTATGCAAAGTTTTTGTAAAAAAAAATAAGCGTACAATCCACTAACTTTTTTCATGTTTGATGGCACTAACACTGAGAATACGTTACAATTATTTATATATAGTCGTGTTCAAAAAGTGTGTCCTGTTCGGGACAGAGTTGAAAAGTATTTTTGCAAACTTACTCGGTCTTCTATTAGAGTAGATAAATTATTCGAATATTTATTTTCCATCGTTTAAAAACGAAAACTCAATCGAATTTTCAATTTAACTTTATAATTTACTAATGACATACCCAATAAATTTCATTCATTTGATATATATTTGAATCAATGTGTTTATCAAATAAACAAAATTTTCTCAGCTCAAATAAAAATTATCAAAAATTTCTGATGAAGGATTATTTTTCAATGTTAAAAGCATTACATATATTTTAATTTTTTATATTTTATAATTCTCCGTAGCCAATTAAAAATTTTAGGCTAAAGAATTGCAGTTTCCCCGGATAATTGAATTTTGTCCTGCACTCTTAAAAATAAAGTGCTTGAAATGAGAAAAACAATACTTATTTTAAGAGAGATTTTCTACTATATGTGACAAGTATTTTTTCTTTTTAAATTTAATACAGCTTTAGTCTTAAACTTTTCTTCTTAAAACTAGTCAAAAAAAATTTTAGAATTAGCGAGAAAATTCGAAATACAAACCAAAAATACCTAATTTAAGAAAAATTATCCTTATATTAAAAAATTATTTCAAGACTAAAAATCTTTAAATTTATGAATAAGTTTTTTAAAATTCAAGGAAAAAAATTGTTATATTACACCCTTTTTGGCGAAAAACTTGGTTAGCTTTGGTTGTGACTTTTTGTATTTTGGCGAACTTGGTCGTAACCTTTCGTAACCGCATTTTTATCTGTGTTATGAAGGGTTAAAAACGTTTATAACGGTTTTTTAAGATATTTAACGTGAGCGGCTCAATGTGCTCGTAAGTTTTTTTTTCTGATTTAATTACATAAAAATAACCTAAAATAAATTTAAAATCACAATTTCAAGCATTTTTAAAAATCAAGCAGAACAGACTTTTTCGCTCTGTGTTTCTAAAATTCAAAAATTTAAAAAGGAAAATAAAAATTAGAATTGGTTGTAACCGTATGTTGGTGAGTATTTGTTGCACCCTGAGTTGTAGCTCGGATTAACCAAGAACGTAACCAAGTTGTTCGCTAAAAAAGGTCTATTAAGTATTGAAATTTTAAGTTTTAGAAAAAAAATACTTATCCCGCGTTTAAATATTATTTTTTCCTTAAATCAAGCAGTCATGTTTGAAAGTTTATATTACTTAAAATATTATTAGCAATGTAATCGAATTAAATTAAAGTCTCAAATTAATAAATAGCGCAAAAAAGTACTAAATTTATTATTCAAAATTTATTTCAATTTAAGTTTCTAAAAAAATTGTTTGTGTTTTTGGACATTTTAATTTATTTAGTGTGAAAAACACGAAAAGAGATTTATGTGAAGTCTATCGAATAATTGTTTCGAAAATTATGCAATTTTCTATTTGTTTTTCCTATTATTGCCTCTATTCGATTTAAAATGAATGTAAAGAAAGTTGGATTTTCCTTAAAAAGGTAAACAAAAATTTCAGTTTGAATGCTTAGATTTGAAAAAATCGGTAAAATAAGTAAAGAAAGTTTTCGTAAATGTGAATTTTCACATAAGATTTCTTATAGCAATATAACCCAGTTGCCACTTAATGGTTTTCATCTTCTAAAAAAAAATCGGAAAATAAAAATTATATCTTTTCCAGAGAATATATTTAAACTATCATTAAACGTAATTATTTTTTATTACTATTTGTTTCGTGCAATTTCAAAATCATTATTTTAAGTATTCTCTATTTTTTCTTTTGATGTGAAATTATTTGCTGTACATTTTTTTTAAAAAATTCTATTCTTATTAATTTCATTCAAAAGAATAAAACGAGATTTGAATTTTTCATTTCACTAATTACATAGACAATGATTAATCGGTTTACAGTTTTAATTAAATATTTTATGAGTTACTAAGCGTATGTTCTTTTTTAGTAATAGTAACCGTGCTTCTACTACTGTTTCTTCAGCTAATTATTATGAAATAATTACGTGTACAAATGTAACTTAATCAGTATTTTAAAAAATTAACTTAATCTACAGCTTATTAGAGTTCAAATTATGTCAAAACTTACACATTACTGTCAAATCACATTTTTACAACGGCATTTTTAAAGTCAGTTTAAAAAAAAATTAAATATATGTAAAGACTATTAAATTGACCATTGTATAAGAATGTATAATTCTTATTGACATAAAGTAGTCATACAGCAATCCATAGTTTTAGGTAACGTATACTGTCTTATCTTAGACCGAGATTTGGCTTTTTAAGCTTTATTTTATTACAAAATTTGATCCCTGTTTTTGTACTCAAATTCCTAATCATTTTAGTACAAAATATAAAAGAAGGAAAATTATAAAGTTAATATAAATAAATAAATAAAACAAAGTTCATAAAAGAAAACTTAAAGGAAATTACAAAACTAATTACAGTAACAAAAATAAATAAAGTTCAATACGGCAATATGAATTTATTTATTGCACATAAATAAATAAATGTGGGGGTTGAATAAAAATACATAATCTAACCATCTGAATATTGTTTTTTATTCGATAGTTATGTTTTTCTCTAATAATTTTATTATGTATATAGATAGTTTAATCGTCAACAACAAAATTTTTATCTGAAACAAATATAACACTTTAAAGATATTTTTTCACTGTGAATATAAAATTAATTTTTTCCTGTTTTAGAATAATGAATATTTGCATTTTACAAGTTAATTATATCATTATAAGCCTTGGAATATTACAAAGCGCGGATAAAAATTAAAATTCAAAGATCACTGTAAACTTCTACTCTTTAGTGGAAGCAACATCAAGAAATACATACTATTACAATAACTCAAAAATTATCCATGTTCTCACTGTGAAATTAGTTTGTGATTTCATAGTGAGCCCATAGAATAACACAGGAAGAAATCAGGCATTCAACTCTTTAGTAAAAATTCTAGGAATTACGCGTCAATGATTTTGCTGCGTGTGCATACAAAATTTGTATTTTGTGCGCACAGAGTAGTTTTTTAAGAAATTTTTCTATTGATCACAGAATTGTTTAAATGTTTTTCATGCGACAGTTCCAATTAAGTTTGAGCAAGATTACGTCACAGTCCAGTGAAAAGAGCGAAAAAATCACGCATCCCCTTCATTCACATGTCAAATTTTCTTCTATGTTATTCTGTGAGAGAGCCTCACTTATAGCAATGAAGCGTCTATTATGAAGATTTTAAGGCATTTGTATAGCATCAATGTTAAGCTCACAATGATAACAAGAGCAAATGTGAACTTTTTTCGTAGCCTTAAGGAAAAAATCACCGTGATATTAATTGCTTGCAAGGATAATAAGATAAAATTAGGTAATTTTTTATTTATTACTGACGCATGCCATAAATAATGATTTTTGCTGTTTTCAGTCGTTTTATACAAAAAATTTCTACTCTTTTCAAATAAATTACATAAAAAACAATTTTTTCATACTTTAATCGATTATACTGATTAAATTTAAAGAGACCACTTTATTTTAGGGCTTAATTCACTTTCAAAATTTTACATTTCATCTACCAATTCTAGACTTATAAATTTAAAAGAAATTTTTATACGTTGTATTTAAATTTAGATCAACTACTTTTTAGAATATTGTAATGTACAAATGGTTGAGACGGAGATTGTCGAGATACCCACTGTTAAGCACAAGCACGGGCATAGAGGAAGTTTGTTTCTATATATATATATATATATATATATATATATA